>JAPFRF010000029.1:0-49001 GCA_029282475.1 Phrynocephalus forsythii | reverse complement strand
GAGCCCTTCCTGTGGGCTCCCAACATTGCCCCCTTCACAGCCACCTGGATTCTGGCTAAATGGCTGTATTGGCACTTTGCGAAAAACTAGTGGGTTTTGAATCGCAGTTTGGGCACTCGGTCTCTAAGAGGTTCGCCATCACTATCCTAAGGGCTCCAGGAGTTCTCCTCCTCTGGCTGGTTCTTTGCAAAAGAAGCCCAGTGCCTGCCTCGTGTGTCAGCACGGCAGGGCACACAAGTTTCCATGCCAGTTCAGTGAACGCTGCCCAACCCACGTCTGCAACATCCATTTACAGGTCATCGGTTCTAGATGCGGAGTCGGTGTTTCCTCAGTAGGAAGTGATGGATCAGGCTGTACAGAAGTCCCTCTCACGTTAGATCCCCGTTCGGCAGGGAGAAGGGAAATCTAACCCTCCAGATGTTTGCAGCCCTGCAGCTCCCATCATCTCTCTCCATCAGCAGCACAGGCTTTGGGCCAGTGGGAATGGCAGCCCGGCAACATCTGGAGGGCATCTGTCCTTCCCCTTCCAGTACCGCAGGGGATGCTTCTTTCCTTTCCTCCTGCAGAAACCTGCCATTTATCTCTTGTATTCTCCCAGCTGGTTGTCTCGGTGCCCGCCTGTACAATGTGTTACATGTGCCACTGGGTTTCTCTTTTAAGTAACAGCTGCAGGGGTGGCTGTCAAGATGGGCACTGCAGGAAGGGGAGGGGGCTTTAATTCCTCCCGCCCCCACACGTGGCGTTGTCCCAGCCAAATTCACCATCCACGAAAATAAATCCAAAGTTTGGAAGGCTATTTTTTGTGTCTGTTGGAGGGCAGGGAATTCTCACAACTCACTACAGATTTTCCAAAATCTGTAAAAATCTGTTAGGACTTTATTTCTAACTAGACATGGGCACGACTCGGCGAAATTGTCGTTTCCGTTTTTGGTTATCGTTTCCGTTACGTAATGGAAACGGTAACGATAATTAAGCCATCAGAACTCGAACTCGAACCAAAAAAAAGAAAAATTTGGTCGAGTTTTTCGTTTCCGTTTGTGGCATCGCGGCGATTGCGCGATGCGAAGCACAGAAAAAGTTTTTAAAAGTTTTTTTAAAAACCCTGACTCCCGGCCAAAAAAGCAGGCGAAAATATGCCTGCCTGAGGCTTTGCCAACTACCAGAGGGGTGGTTTCTGGGGGGTCCCTGGCCTTTCCCCCTCTTCTCCTGTCCTGGGCTGCTTGCACCAGGCTGGGGGAGAGTCATCCTCGTCGTCTGTCTCTCACTGCAAAAATGGCGAGCGCAATTTTTCTTTTGAAATCGTGGTCAAAAAACACACCAAATCACCACAGAAACATGTGAAATTTATTTATTTTAAATGCCTGAATTTTAATAGTAGCAGCAGTGGGTTTTTTATAGCAATAAAATGTCGGATTTATTTTATTTTATTTTATTTTATTTTTATTTTTTTTTAGACCTGCCCATTTGGGCTGGGCATGGGGTGGGACCATGCAATTTTTTTGAACCATTCCACCAATGGCATCTCCAGGTTTTTGACTGACACTTCTGGATGTCTTGGAGGGCATAAAAAGCTGAGGCACCTTCCAGAAATCGCAGTTGGGTGTATGGATGTGGTTGAGGGAGGAGGGCTGGTTGCTGGTGCTGGTGTGATCTGATCAAGATTGAGGAGGGAGGCTGGAGGCTTTAGGATTTAAGTTAGGCAGGCAGGGAGGGAACTGAATTTAGAAAATAATTTCTTTGATTCCCTGCAGCTTTGTCTGCTGAAGGGAATAGCAGTTTATTCTTTATTTCTTCTCTGGCAGTTTGAGGATTTTTTTCTGATATTGGATAAAGGGGGAGGTTCGACTGGGAGTGGGAGGTGGGGATTTATTTTAAAAATATATTATATACTACCATTTATTTTCTATTTTCCCAACTTCAATTTGCTTGCACACACACACATTTGGGGTGTAAGCCAAGAACAGAACCTCTATCCTAAGTGATATCCTAACTGCCCACTTGCGCGTCCGCCCGCGCCACCGCCCACCCACTCGCCTGCCCGCGGCTGCCGCCCACCCATGGCCCCTCGCCACTGCCGCCCCCCCGCACCTTCCCCCCGCCGCCCGCCCCCCCACCCCGCCCGCCGCCTAGGGCGCAAAAACACCTAGCGCCGGCCCTGATTGCGGGACGCCCCTATGCTCTGGGAGGTCAAATCGCGCTAAATCGCTGTGGAAACGACAAACGACAAACGGAAACGGAAACGACAAATTTTTGAAAAATTTTGCGACAAACGGAAACGACTCGAAACGGACCCGTTCCGACAAACGAAAACTCAAAATGTCATTTTTTCTGGTTGTGCCCATGTCTATTTCTAACACAATTCATTAATTTAATTCTTGCTTTGAAGTGATCCTTTGGGAGAGAAATTATTGAGATTGGTACGATAATAGCTTGAACCTAAGTAGCTTTTTTAAAAAAAAAAAAACCAACACCAATTTCCTAATGTTTCTAAATCTAATTAGAAAATGTTATTCATTACAACAACACAAATAAGACCTTGCTCCCACTTGTTACATAGCTTGGTTGTATCCTTGTTACTTAAAAAGCAATAACTTGTTCCAAGTAACTATCATTTGTAACATAAGCTCATAAAGTACAATTGCTCATTAAATGCTTTGTTCATTGATTTTATTTTATTTCCTTTTATTTTATATTTATATCACCCATCTGGCCAAAGATGGTTTATAGAGTGAAAATAACAATAATAACACAATACAACATAATAAAAAAATCAAAATAAACAGAAAATGGACAATATGTTTTAAAATACGTGAAAACATTTAGAAGTAGTTCGTAGGTGGATCAGGTTAGAGGGTAATAGATCCAATGGCTCTCCACAGATTGATTATTTTGAAAACCCCTGATTGAATGAAAGCAGTTTTTAATGATTTCTTTACAATAACCCACGAAGGGGTTGGATGGGTTCCCAGTGGTATTTTGTTCCACAGCCAAGGTTAGGACCATCATCTTGAAGCTGAAAGGGAGATGGCGCAGGAACTAGTAGAAGTCAGCCGAAATAGAAGAAAGATGTTGGTCTTTATGGACTCCACTCCGTAGCCTCACCATCATATTCTGGACCTGCTGAAGTTTCCGTGTCAGTCTCATGGGCAGCCCCAAGTGGAGAGCATTGCAATAATCTATCAGTGAGACTACCAATGCGTGGACCAGCATGACAACAGGTGAGCAATCCACTTAATAGGCACATCTGACCACAGACGCTTTCTGGGTATCCATTGACAGCGCTGACTCCAACATTTGTCTTCTGGCTCCATCAATGTAGGCAAATTATTTTGTGAAATCTCCTACTCCCTAGTTAGAATCACATCAGAAAACAAAGTGGTAGCGATTGACTCATTCACAGGAACCAGACCGCTGCATAGAGTATTATTTCCAGGCTCTGCTATACACACACAGGGTCACATGCATCCTGGTTACAAAAAGCCATTCCTGTTGTTTCAGAATATCACAATCTCCAGGAATATAACACATTCTTCTTCTTTCCATATTGCATAAGGTATGCCTTAGGTCAGGGCTTCTCAGCTTTGTGGAGTCACAACCCTTCTCCACAACAGACAGACAATTTACAGCTCCTGGCCACAATTGCACAGAGAGGCATTTTAATAGGTAAAGAAAACACATTAACAATAGATTTTTCAGAATACAGTATAATTCTACCCTAATATATTAATATAATAGTACATAACTGGTGTGTGTGTGTGTGTAAATCTATCTTGACCCAGTAAAATACAGTATGTCAATACATATTGAGTTGAATTTCCTTTTGGGCCCTCCATATATTCCCCCACCCAAAAAAGTCCCTGCAGTGAAGACACCCTCTAGTTCAAGCCGAAATAAATTCCTCCGCCCCCATCCCCTCCCGCAGCCCTTGCCCTGTGTCCCAACCCTCCCTAGTTCTCCTTCCTCATCTTTTTTGCCCCTCTTGCCTTCTTCCTCCACACAAACTCCAGTGGGGCCTGGAGACCTCTGCCTGCCCAGGTCTCATCTGACGTCACTGCACCACCATGGCCCCCACAGAAGACTGGGAGACCCATGAGAGCAACAACGTTTCCCTCCTGCCGCCATCTTGGGCGTCAGAATTCCTGGAGTGTACCATGGAGTGGAGTGACTTCATTCAGGTCTCTTTGAGCCAGGCTCACTTTCTGGCCTGGAAGGGCCGGTGTGGAGGAGCAGAGAGGGAACTAGCAGGAGAGGCTGTTTTGGAGGAGGGAGGAATGAAGTGCATGCATAAAAGGAAAATCCACCCAAAGGGGGTATAGCAATCACAGAGAACTCAACATTGCCTGCAATTCCAGTTCAGATTAAATTTATCTGAGAGGTTTAAAATAAAACAGCCTTGTGTCTACCATATTTAATACACAGTAATAAATAAACATGAGGGGGTGTGGTGGCTCAGCGGGCTAAGGCGCTGAAACAGTCAGCTGCAAAGCCGGCAGCTCGGCGGTTCGAATCCCAGGTGCCACGTAGCGGAGCAAGCTCTCGCTGATAACCCCAGCTCCTGCCAACCTAGCAGTTTGAAAGCATGAAAAATTCAAGTAGATAAATAGGCACTGCCGTAAAAAGTGGGAAGGTAAAAGGTAAAAGGTTTCCATGCAGCCATGCTGGCCCCATGGCCATGGACTTGTACAACACTGGCTCTTCAGCTTGAATACGGAGATGAGCACCGCCCCTAGAGTCAGACACGGCTAGCACACATATGCGGGGGGAACCTTAAATTCATTCATTGGCATCCTTCAGTCTCAAAAGACTATGGTATCATGCCTGGAGTAGAGATCCTAAAAACAACACCTAGTGTGACTAAATAGACCAATTCGGGAATGGCAGTCTCTACTGCACTGGGGACAGATGTATTCTGTTTCTTGCCCGGTCCATGAGATTCGTTCTTTCCGTGCCTGTCTCTTTTCCTCTGCCTGTTGGACAAATGCCTCTTCAAATTTATGTAGACCATGCTGTATCTCTTGCCTCGAGACAGTGCGATCGGAGGTCAGGGTTTCCCATCTGTTGAGGTCCATTCCCAAGGCCTTCAGGTCCCTCTTACAGATATCCTTATACCGCAGCTGTGGTCTCCCTCTGGGGCGCTTTCCCTGCACTAGTTCTCCATATAGAAGATCTTTTGGGATCCGGCCATCATCCATTCTCACAACGTGTCCAAGCCAGCGTAGGCGTCACTGTTTCAATAAAGTGTACATGCTAGGGATTCCAGCTCGATTCAGGACTATGCTATTTGGAACTTTGTCATGCTAGGTAATGTTGAATATTCACCTAAGACAGCACATATGGAAGGTATTAAGCTTTCTTTCCTGTCAGGCATGGATGGTCCAAGACTCGCTGCAATACAAAAGTGTGCTCAGTACACAAGCTTTATAGACCTGTATCTTTGTATGTTCTGTCAGCTTCTTATTGAGCCATACTCTCTTTGTTAGTCTGGAAAACATAGTAGCTGCTTTACCTATATGTTTATTCAGCTCAGACTCCAGTGAGAGTGTATCTGAGATAGTTGAGCCAAGATATACAAAGTCATGGACAACTTCCAGTTCTTTTGCAGAAATTGTAATGCGAGGAGGAGAGTTCACATTCTGGCCCATTATTTGTGTTTTTTTCAGGCTGATTTCTAGCCCAAAATCTTTGCCAGCTTTACTAAAATAATCAATGAGTTGTTGGAGATAGAGATGGGCACGACCAGGAAAAATGATGTTTCAAGTTGTCGTGTGTCGGAGCTGGCCCGTTTCGGCTCGTTTCCGTTTGTCGCGAAATTTCTCAAAAATTTGTTGTTTTGTTTGTCGTTTATTCGTTTGTCGTTAGTACTGGTTTAGGGGGGTAGCGGGCTCCTGGAGGCACCTCTCTGGGGTGGGTGCCTCCTCTGGCCCGCTACAAAAAGGAGCTCCTGGAAACCTCTCTGGGGTGGGTGCCTCCTCTGGGGCTCCTGGAGACACCTCTCTGGGGTGGGTGCCTCCTCTGGCCCGCTAAGAAGGGAAAGCGGGCTCCTGGAGGCACCTCTCTGGGGGTGGGTGCCTCCTCTGGCCCGCTACAAAAGGGTACGCATAGCCAATTGGATATGCATACCAAGTTGCAGTGGCAGGCAGAGGCACCTCTCTTTCTTTTGGGTGCCTCTACTGTGACTCACTAAGTAGGACAGCATACTGGCATACTGGTGTATGGAGCACTTGGGCTGGGAACAAAGTGAGAGAGGACCCCTATGGGTGCCCTCTGGCTCACTAAGAAGGGAAGTGTACTTGCATGTAGTGCGATGCGAGTACACAGATCTGGCTTAGGGTTAGGGTTAGCGCAAGGGCTAGGCTTAGGGTTACGGGTAAGGTTAGGGTGAGTTAGTGGGGTGCACCTCTGGGTGCCTCTCTGACCTACTAAGAAGGACAGTGTACTGGCATATGGGTTAGGGTTCGGGTTCGGGTTCGGGCTAGGGTTAGTGGGCTTTTTATGCCTGACTGGCCCATCCCAGAAGTCTCGGTCAAAACCTGGCCAACTGGCCATGCAATTGGTGGAATGGCTCCAAAAATTTGCATGGTCCACTCCCATGGCCAGCCCATCATTGCACAGGTGTAAAAAAAATAAAAATAAAATAAAATAAAATAAATGGAGACGTTTTGTTGCAAGAAAAACCCACTGCTGCTACTGTAAAAATTCAGGCAGTTTTAAAATAGCTATTTTCGCATGTTTCTGTGGTGCTTTGGTGTGTTTTTGGACCATGATTTCAAAATAAATATTGTGGTCGCCCCATTTTGGATCCCCCGCCCGCACTGCATGGCATGGTGAGTTGGCGAGACGACGAGGATGCCCCCCACCAGAGCAGCCCAGGACAGGAGATGGGGGGAGGCTGGGGACCCCCCCTCCCCCAGAAACCACCCCTCTGGTAGGTGCCCTCACTCAGGCAGGCATATTTTTGCCTGCTTTTTTGGCCGGGAATCGGTTTTTTTTATTTTTAAAACTTTTTTTTCTGTGCTGCTTGGCATCGCGCGATCGCTGCGATGCCAGGAACAACAATGACAAATCAGACCCAATTTTTCTTTTATCGGTTCGAGTTCGAGTTCTGGCGGAGTAATTGTCGTTACCGTTTTCATTACGTAACAGAAAAGAGGAATGGAAACGGAAACGAGAATTTCGCCAAGTCGTGCCCATGCCTAGTTGGAGATCTTCGGCAGAGTGAGCAGTAATGCAGCGTCATCAGCGAAGAGGAGATCCCGCAAACATTTCACCTGTACCTTAGACTTTGCTCTCAATCTAGCGAGATTGAAGAGTTTTCCATCTGATCTGGTTCGGAGATAGATACCCTCTGTTGAAGTTCCTAAAGGGGAACCTTTACCTTTTAAATAAATAAACAGATACTCATAAATAAAACTAGTTATTGGCACCCCCACCTCATCCCTGAAAAGACTTTGTGGCCCCACTTGCCACCTTGTGTCTTATGTCAAGACAGCACAGCTCCAAAGTATCCTTTGGGTTTTATTTTTTAATATATATTTTGGAGTGATGTCTGTCACACATCTTATCCATTAGCTAACAGGGTTTTGTCTGCATGGAGAAGCATGTTAGTAAAGTGTTGGAAAGTTAGAAAACAGAACTCTCCACATATGGTCCATGCAGAGAAGCAGAGGAGCCAAATTCCCATCTTTTTTTCCCTGTGGAACAGGAACCAGGACATGTTTCCAAAAATGGACTTGAGAGCCACACCCAGGCCAAGTTACAAAACAGGATGCTGTTCCATAGCACACGAAGCCATTGGTAAAACACTATAGATGCAATCTGTGTAGGGAATGGAAAATTCAGATAATAAAATGCATACATTGTATTTTTATCAAAAGCAAAATGCTTCTGATGCTGTGCAGGACATTTCTCTTGCATACCACAGTTATAAAGATTACTGAGTCATTTAGCTGGTGAGATATATTATTTGAATAATATAAACTTTGTAGGCCAACATGGGAATTCATTCTGGGTTTTTCCCCACTTTGGACCTGAGCAAGTAAGTTCTGAAATCCTTTGGGTTATTAGCATCGATATTTAAGAAAGTCTCAAAAAGGCTTTTACAATATCCCCATCATTTGATGGCTTCTGTGGTTAAAATAAAATAAAATAATTAAGAGCGACTATAGTAAAAGAACTATTTATTCCTAAGTATTCAGGCCAGTGCCCTATTATATCGTCATGGAGCATAACATCCTAATGAAAATTTTTAGCTTGCTATTATGCTCACACAGGGAGATGCCAGAGAACTCCTTATGGAAGCTCAGAAGAAGCCCAGCCCCTGACACAATGGCTGGTTGTCAATATGGAACAAGGCAAGAGGATCCCGGCCTTCCTCAGGAGGAGCCCTTGAGCCTTTCGTCATGGATGGAAGGGATATCCCGTTTATCTTTCATCCAGCCCTTCCTGTTAAAACTAGGATCACTGCTCATGTCCTTTGACCTTGGCAGTACCTTAGCCACAGGAATCATTTAAGTTTGCAAAGATATTGGGGTGTGGTGGCTCAGTGGACTAAGGCTCTGAAAACTGCCAGCTGCAAAGTCGGCAGCTCTGCAGTTCGAATCCCGGGTGCCACCCAGCGGACCGAGCTCCCGCTGATAACCCCAGCTCCTGCCAACCTAGCAGTTTGAAAGCATGTAAATGCATTTAGATAAATAGGTACCATCATAAAAAGCGGGAAGGTAAAACAGTGTTTCCCTGCAGCCATGCCGGCCACGTGGCCATGGACTTGCACAACACTGGCTCTTCGAATTGAATATGGAGATGAGCACCACCCGTAGAGTCGGACACGTCTAGCATGCACCTAACCCTAACCCTAACCCTAACCCTTACCTTTACCTTAGCAAGGATATATTTTAAATCCTTGGTGTTGACATTTAGAGCCTTGCATTCTTCCTGTCCTAACTGTTTAACGTAGCTGGTGGGAGGCCCGTGCTCCTTTAAAGAGGACTTGGCCTGCATATTCTGGACTTCTTGCAGAGAAGCAGAGAGGAAGCACACGGCTGTGAGAGGAAGCACATGGCTGTGAGAGGAAGCACACGGCCAGAGGGGATAGAGCTTACTTCCTGTCCTTGCAGGAGGTAAGGGGCGGAGTTTTATCTTTAAATAGCTGCTCCCAGCAGCCTCCCAGTCCTTTTCTTGCAGAGAAGCAGAGAGGAAGCAGGCTGTGAGAGGAAGCACATGGCCAGAGGGCATAGAGCTTACTTCCTATCCTTGCAGGAAGTAAGGGGCTGAGTTTTATCTTTAAATACCTGCTCCCAGCAGCCTCCCAGTCCTTTTCTTGCAGACAAGCAGAGAGGAAGCAGGCTGTGAGAGGAAGCACACGGCCAGAGGGGATAGAGCTTACTTCCTGTCCTTGCAGGAGGTTAGGGGTGGAGTTTTATCTTTAAATAGCTGCTCCCAGCAGCCTCCCAGTCCTTTTCTTGCAGAGAAGCAGAGAGGAAGCAGGCTGTGAGAGGAAGCACACGGCTGTGAGAGGAAGCACACGGCCAGAGGGGAGAGAGCTTACTTCCTGTCCTTGCAGGAGGTAAGGGGCGGAGTTTTATCTTTAAATAGCTGCACCCAGCAGCCTCCCAGTCCTTTTCTTGCAGAGAAGCAGAGAGGAAGCAGGCTGTGAGAGGAAGCACACGGCTGTGAGAGAAAGCACACGGCCAGAGGGGATAGAGCTTACTTCCTGTCCTTGCAGGAGGTAAGGGGTGGAGTTTTATCTTTAAATAGCTGCTCGCAGCAGCCTCCCAGTCCTTTTCTTGCAGAGAAGCAGAGAGGAAGCAGGCTGTGAGAGGAAGCACACGGCTGTGAGAGGAAGCACACGGCTGTGAGAGGAAGCACACGGCCAGAGGGGATAGAGCTTACTTCCTGTCCTTGCAGGACGTAAGGGGTGGAGTTTTATCTTTAAGTAGCTGCTCCCAGCAGTCTCCCAGTGCTTTTCTTGCAGAGAAGCAGAGAGGAAGCAGGCTGTGAGAGGAAGCACACGGCCAGAGGGCATAGAGCTTACTTCCTATCCTTGCAGGAAGTAAGGGGTGGAGTTTTATCTTTAAATAGCTGCTCCCTGCAGCCTCCCAGTCCTTTTCTTGCAGAGAAGCAGAGAGGAAGCAGGCTGTGAGAGGAAGCACACGGCTGTGAGAGGAAGCACACGGCCAGAGGGCACAGAGCATATTTCCTGTCCTTTCAGGAGGTAAGGGGCGGAGTTTTATCTTTAAATAGCTGCTCCCAGCAGCCTCCCAGTCCTTTTCTTGCAGAGAAGCAGACAGGAAGCAGGCTGTGAGAGGAAGCACACGGCTGTGAGAGGAAGCACATGGCCAGGGGGCATAGAGCTTACGTCCTGTCCTTGCAGGAGGTAAGGGTCGGAGTTTTATCTTTAAATAGCTGCTCCCAGCAGCCTCCCAGTCCTTTTCTTGCAGAGAAGCAGACAGGAAGCAGGCTGTGAGAGGAAGCACACGGCTGTGAGAGGAAGCACATGGCCAGAGGGGATAGAGCTTACTTCCTGTCCTTGCAGGAGGTAAGGGGTGGAGTTTTATCTTTAAATAGCTGCTCGCAGCAGCCTCCCAATCCTTTTCTTGCAGAGAAGCAGAGAGGAAGCAGGCTGTGAGAGGAAGCACACGGCTGTGAGAGGAAGCCCACGGCCAGAAGGCATAGAGCTTACTTCCTGTCCTTGCAGGAGGTAAGGGGCGGAGTTTTATCTTTAAATAGCTGCTCGCAGCAGCCTCCCAGTCCTTTTCTTGCAGAGAAGCAGAGAGGAAGCAGGCTGTGAGAGGAAGCACACGGCTGTGAGAGGAAGCACACGGCCAGATGGGAGAGAGCTTACTTCCTGTCCTTGCAGGAGGTAAGGGGCGGAGTTTTATCTTTAAATAGCTGCTCGCAGCAGCCTCCCAGTCCTTTTCTTGCAGAGAAGCACAGAGGAAGCAGGCTGTGAGAGGAAGCACATGGCTGTGAGAGGAAGCACACGGCCAGAGGGGATAGAGCTTACTTCCTGTCCTTCCAGGAGGTAAGGGGTGGAGTTTTATCTTTAAATAGCTGCTCCCAGCAGCCTCCCAGTCCTTTTCTTGCAGAGAAGCAGAGAGGAAGCAGGCTGTGAGAGGAAGCACACGGCTGTGAGAGGAAGCACACGGCCAGAGGGGATAGAGCTTACTTCCTGTCCTTGCAGGAAGTAAGGAGTGGAGTTTTATCTTTAAATAGCTGCTTCCAGCAGCCTCCCAGTTCTTTTCTTGCAGAGAAGCAGAGAGGAAGCAGGCTGTGAGAGGAAGCACATGGCTGTGAGAGGAAGCACACGGCCAGAGGGGATAGAACTTACTTCCTGTCCTTGCAGGAAGTAAGGGGCGGAGTTTTATCTTTAAATAGCTGCTCCCAGCTGCCTCCCAGTGCTTTTCTTGCAGAGAAGCAGAGAGGAAGCAGGCTGTGAGAGGAAGCCCACGGCCAGAGGGCATAGAGCTTACTTCCTGTCCTTGCAGGAAGTAAGGGGCAGAGTTTTATCTTTAAATAGCTGCTCCCAGCAGCCTCCCAGTCCTTTTCTTGCAGAGAAGCAGAGAGGAAGCAGGCTGTGAGAGGAAGCACACGGCCAGAGGGGATAGAGCTTACTTCCTGTCCTTTCAGGAGCTAAGGGGCAGAGTTTTATCTTTTAAGTAGCTGCTCCCAGCAGCCTCCCAGTGCTTTTCTTGCAGAGAAGCAGAGAGGAAGCAGGCTGTGAGAGGGAGCACACGGCTGTGAGAGGAAGCCCACGGCCAGAGGACATAGAGCTTACTTCCTGTCCTTGCAGGAAGTAAGGGGCGGAGTTTTATCTTTAAATAGCTGCTCCCAGCAGCCTCCCAGTCCTTTTCTTGCAGAGAAGCAGAGAGGAAGCAGGCTGTGAGAGGAAGCACACGGCTGTGAGAGGAAGCACATGGCCAGAGGGGATAGAGCTTACTTCCTGTCCTTGCAGGAGGTAAGGGGTGGAGTTTTATCTTTAAATAGCTGCTCGCAGCAGCCTCCCAATCCTTTTCTTGCAGAGAAGCAGAGAGGAAGCAGGCTGTGAGAGGAAGCACACGGCTGTGAGAGGAAGCCCACGGCCAGAAGGCATAGAGCTTACTTCCTGTCCTTGCAGGAGGTAAGGGGCGGAGTTTTATCTTTAAATAGCTGCTCGCAGCAGCCTCCCAGTCCTTTTCTTGCAGAGAAGCAGAGAGGAAGCAGGCTGTGAGAGGAAGCACACGGCTGTGAGAGGAAGCACACGGCCAGATGGGAGAGAGCTTACTTCCTGTCCTTGCAGGAGGTAAGGGGCGGAGTTTTATCTTTAAATAGCTGCTCGCAGCAGCCTCCCAGTCCTTTTCTTGCAGAGAAGCACAGAGGAAGCAGGCTGTGAGAGGAAGCACATGGCTGTGAGAGGAAGCACACGGCCAGAGGGGATAGAGCTTACTTCCTGTCCTTCCAGGAGGTAAGGGGTGGAGTTTTATCTTTAAATAGCTGCTCCCAGCAGCCTCCCAGTCCTTTTCTTGCAGAGAAGCAGAGAGGAAGCAGGCTGTGAGAGGAAGCACACGGCTGTGAGAGGACGCACACGGCCAGAGGGGATAGAGCTTACTTCCTGTCCTTGCAGGAAGTAAGGAGTGGAGTTTTATCTTTAAATAGCTGCTCCCAGCAGCCTCCCAGTTCTTTTCTTGCAGAGAAGCAGAGAGGAAGCAGGCTGTGAGAGGAAGCACATGGCTGTGAGAGGAAGCACACGGCCAGAGGGGATAAAACTTACTTCCTGTCCTTGCAGGAAGTAAGGCGCGGAGTTTTATCTTTAAATAGCTGCTCCCAGCTGCCTCCCAGTGCTTTTCTTGCAGAGAAGCAGAGAGGAAGCAGGCTGTGAGAGGAAGCACACAGCTGTGAGAGGAAGCCCACGGCCAGAGGGCATAGAGCTTACTTCCTGTCCTTGCAGGAAGTAAGGGGCGGAGTTTTATCTTTAAATAGCTGCTCCCAGCAGCCTCCCAGTCCTTTTCTTGCAGAGAAGCAGAGAGGAAGCAGGCTGTGAGAGGAAGCACACGGCCAGAGGGGATAGAGCTTACTTCCTGTCCTTTCAGGAGCTAAGGGGCAGAGTTTTATCTTTTAAGTAGCTGCTCCCAGCAGCCTCCCAGTGCTTTTCTTGCAGAGAAGCAGAGAGGAAGCAGGCTGTGAGAGGAAGCACACGGCTGTGAGAGGAAGCCCACGGCCAGAGGACATAGAGCTTACTTCCTGTCCTTGCAGGAAGTAAGGGGCGGAGTTTTATCTTTAAATAGCTGCTCCCAGCAGCCTCCCAGTCCTTTTCTTGAAGAGAAGCAGAGAGGAAGCAGGCTGTGAGAGGAAGCACACGGCTGTGAGAGGAAGCACACGGCCAGAGGGGATAGAGCTTACATCCTGTCCTTGCAGGAGGTAAGGGGTGGAGTTTTATCTTTAAATAGCTGCTCCCAGCAGCCTCCCAGTCCTTTTCTTGCAGAGAAGCAGAGAGGAAGCAGGCTGTGAGAGGAAGCACACGGCTGTGAGAGGAAGCACATGGCCAGAGGGGATAGAGCTTACTTCCTGTCCTTGCAGGAGGTAAGGGGCGGAGTTTTATCTTTAAATAGCTGCTCCCAGCAGCACGCAGCAGAGAGGAAGCAGGTGGTGAGAGGAGCAAAAAAAAAAAAAAAAAAATTCTTCTGGTTATATTTGAGTTCCCAAGGCAATCTACTCCTCAGGAGATCCTACGCACATTAACAAGTGCTTTAGCGGCCCCTACACTGTTAGATCTTGAATAAACAACAAAAGAAGTAAATAGTCTTACTAGATAAAAAAAAATTAGTTTAAGTTTACATTTTTGAGACCTTGAATACATTTTATTGCACTCGCTAAAATGGAGTTGGAGGGAGCAACTCTAGTTACCTGCAGTACTTGTGCCATGTTTGTCATCTTGACAGAGCGTGTGCAGAACTACATTTGCTGCAAGTGCAAGTTGGTTGCGCTATTGGAAGAGAAGGTCCAGCAGCTAGAGGCTCGCATATCGGACCAGCAACATCTGTCAATCTGTTCATAAATGACCTGGAGACAGGGATAAACAGTGAGGTGGCCAAGTTTGCAGATGACACAAAACTTCTCCGTGTGGTGAAAACCAGAGAAGATTGTGAAGAGCTCCAGAAGGATCTCTCCAAACTGGGGGAACGGGCTGAGAAATGGCAAATGCGTTTTAATGTAACCAAATGTAAAGTAATGCATATTGGGGCAAAAAAAATCCAAACTTCATCTATCAACTCATGGGCTCTGAGTTATCCGTGATGGATCAGGAAAGAGATCTTGGTGTGTTGGTGGACAGCTCCATGAAAGTGTCTCCCCAATGTGTGGCAGCAGTGAAGAAGGCCAATTCCATGCTAGGGATTATCAAAAAGGGGATTGAAAATAAAACAGCCAACATTATAATGCCATTATACAAAACAATAGTAAGGCCCCACCTGGAGTATTGTGTACAATTCTGGTCACCGCATCTCAAGAAAGACATAGTGGAACTGGAAAAGGTGCAGAAGAGAGCGACTAAAATGATTACTGGGCTGGGGCACCTCCCTTATGAAGAAAGGCTAAAACATTTGGGCCTCTTTAGTCTGGAAAAAAGGCGCTTAAGGGGGGATATGATTGAGACATACAAAATAATGCAGGGTATGAGTAAAGTGGATAGAGGGAAGCTCTTCTCTCTCTCCGAAAATACCAGAACTAGGGGACATACACTCAAATTGAGGGCTGGGAGAGTAAGAACTGACAAAAGAAAATACTTTTTCACCCAGCGCTTTGTAAGTCTATGGAACTCCCTGCCAGAGGATGTGGTGATGGCATCTGGCCTGGATGCCTTCAAAAGGGGATTGGACAGATTCCTGGAGGAAAAGTCCATCACAGGTTACAAACCATGATGGAGAAACCAGGGTACTTCAAGGGCCAGATGCAGGGGAGTGGTATCAGGAGACAGATATCTAGTCTCATGCGCTCCCAAACACATCTGGTGGGGCCGCTGTGAGATACAGGAAGCTGGACTAGATGGGCCTTTGGCCTGATCCAGCATGGCTCTTCTTATGTTCTTATGTTCTTATGGTAACAAACTCCAGGCTCTCTCTCACTTGGCACCAAAGCTGTGGGATTCTCACTCTCTGCACCTTCCTGTGGAACCAGAGCTGGACAGATGTAGTCAAAGCTTGAAAACCGGTCTGTTCGGTTTGGAGCCACCAGTTCCAGGTGAAGGGAAAGCAGTGTGATGGGTGTCTCTTGACTGGAACCATCTAGTGGGTTTGATGATTTAACATTTCTTGGATGGCTGCCCATTCCAAGGATTTACGTATTCCTCAGATTGGCATGCAAAAATGGATAAAATTGGGTGCCTGGACCTTGGGTCTGCACTGACTCCAAGGAAGTGGTTATGGGTATGAAGAGACCCTTCTCGCTTTGATGGTGGAGCAACATCATAATAGATCCTTCTTATGCTATTCAGTATTCATTGGGTGGAAAAAGAGGGACAGTGACAGGAACGGAGGAAAGGGTGCCTAGAAGACGGTAGATCCCTTCCAGTCTGGATTCAGGCCTCTTCGCGGGACCGAGACCGCCCTGGTCGCTCTGCAGGATGACCTCCTCAGGGAGGCCGACAGGGGGTGTTCCTCCCTGCTCGTCCTCCTTGATCTCTCAGCAGCCTTTGATACCGTCGACCACGGTAACCTTCTGGCCCGGCTGGCTGAGGTGGGAATTGGTGGTCAGGCTTTGGCCTGGCTCCGTTCCTTCCTCCGCGGCCAGACTCAGCGGGTACAGCTGGGGGATGTCTTGTCGGCTCCTTGGACTCTCCCTTGTGGGGTGCCCCAGGGGTCGGCAATCTCCCCGTGCTGTTCAATGTTTATATGAGGCCGCTGGGGGAGGTCATCAGGAGATATGGAGTTCGCTGTCATCAGTATGCTGATGACACGCAGCTCTATATCTCCTTTTCTACATCTGCAGAGGAGGCGGTTCGCTCCCTCGATCTGTGCCTGGAGGCCGTTCTGGAATGGACCAGAGATAACCGGCTCAAGCTCAATCCGGAGAAGACGGAGGTTCTTTGTGCCCTTGGGGTATGGTTCCATATATAGCTCCCCCAGCATATACCCTGCTATAATCCGCACAAGTTATATATATTTAGAAGTAGAATTATTAAGCACTCCAATTGGTATATCTTTGCCCTCCATATACTGGTCAGTTTGGGGGGCTGAGCCAGCAATAAGATTCCAGGACCTAATTATTTTGGTAGCTTTGATGCTTTATAGTTAATTACATATAGCTAAGCCAGCCAAGAAAACCTTATCTTGAGAGCCCGACACCAAAAGCAGCTGGCATGCTTCACTGGTACTCCTGGCTCCGTGAAAGTCAGATCAAACACCACAGCAATTAAGAACCCAGGAATACATTTAATTGGTGTCAGGAATACAAAATAAATGACCAAGGATGTCAATTAATGTTTGATGTATGTAACAGATGTGTATGACGTAAGTTCGGATGGGCGGAGGGAAAAAAGGTGCTGGAAAACCGTATAAAATATATCACCTTTCGTTTCTTGGGTGGACTTCCCACCCGATTTTGCATTGAGTGGGGGCTCCCTTGGTTGACAACCAATAAATCTCTTTTCTGTCTGCAAAGACTCAGACTGCTCATTGCATTCTGCAAAGCTCTAGCTCGCCGGCAACGGACCCCAAAATTCACATTCCTTTCACCCTCGTCTCGGTACAATGGCCCCCTCCCTAGTCTGGGGGGTATTTCCCTCCAGCCTACAGACAAGGCCAGGAATCGGGGCGTGGTCCTGGACTCGGCCCTCTCCCTGGAAGCCCAGGTGATGGCCGTCTCCAGGGCCGCTTTTTTCTACCTCCGCAGGATCGCCCAGATCCGTCAGTACCTTGATGAGTCCTCCCTGAGGGCAGTTGTGCAGGCCCTGGTGATCTCAAGGATCAACTATTGCAATGCCCTCTATGTGGGGTTTCCCTTGACCCTGGTCCGGAGGTTACAGCGGGTCCAAAATGCGGCGGCCAGGCTGGTGGTGGGTGCTCGTAGATACGAGCACATCACCCCAGTTCTGGTCCGCCTGCATTGGCTTCCTGTTGTCTTCCGGATCAGGTTCAAGGTCCTGGTTTTGATTTTCAAAGCCCTCCACGGCTTGGGACCAGGATACCTGGCGGAGCGCATCTCCCAGAGGGCATCCGGATCCAGACCCACGAGATCGTCGCAGGCGCGCCCATTGAGAGTGGCCACACCCAGAGAGGCGCGGAAAACGCTCACGCGGAACCGCGCCTTCTCTGTGGTGGGGCCCTCTCTTTGGAACCATTTTCCTTCCGAGCTGCGCCTGCTGGAGTCCCTGCCCGCCTTTAAGAGGGCTCTGAAGACCTACCTCTTTAAAGAAGCTTATGGTGACCTTATTAGTTAGTTTTTTTCCCTATCACCTGCCGCCATCTTGTTCTCCGCTGTATTTGCGTGGATATTTTGTTTTGTTTTTTATGCTTTTTATCATTGTTCGCCGCCTAGAGTTCCTGTTAGGGAAGATGGTGCGGGATATAAGTCTTTAAATAAATAAATAAATAAATAAATAAATAGAATTTCTGGTGCCAAGGGATAAGGGAAGTTATAGGTGAAAAGGTAAAGGTAAAAATTCCCCCTGACAGTTAAGTCCAGTTGTTTCCGACTCTAGGGTCCAGTGCCTGCTTGTAAGCTGAAGAGCTGGTGTTTCTCCAGAGACGTATTTCTGTGGCCATGTGGCTGGCATGACAAGAACACTGTCGCCTTCCTACCAAATTGGTGCCCATGTATCTACTTACAATTAGAGATGGGCACAGAACGAAATTTTTTCATTTCCGTTACCGTTTGTCGTTTCTGTTACCTAACGAAACGACAAATGAAAATTGTCATGAAAATGCAACGAAACGAACAGAACCACGAAAATTGTGGTCGTTACGTTTCGTTTCCGTTAATGGCGACGCGCAATGAAATGAGCTATTTTAAACGTTAAAAAACGCCCTGGACATCTGTAAAAACACAGCGATAATTATTTATATTGTCTGATAATACCTACCAGGGGGGTTGGGGTCCTTAAAATGTTTGTTTTTGTCTTCTCCCATCGCGATGTATTTTTCTTTTCCCTTAAAAATGGATGTCACCACCAGCCACAAAATGGAGGCACGCCATGTGATGGGATCATGTTCAACCAATAGCATGCCCAGGTTGCAGACTGGGCGGGCAGGTCTGGCAGCCACAGAGGGTATAAAAAGCTCTGGCAGCCCCTGTCTTCCTTGCAGTCTCTGGTGGGAGTTAGGGTGGGATTGCTGTCTCTGCGACTCTAGCTTCAGTCCTGCAGCCTCCCTGTGTGCATGCGTGCTGCGTACCTCTCGGTGAGTACCCTCTCTACGGTTGCCTTGCACCCTGGGCAACGCCCGCCGCTGCCTTTGCAGCCTCCCTGCATACCTAGTCTATACTGTGTCTCTGCCAGGATCCATTTTTTTAGTGTTTTCCCTCTGGTCTGGGGCGTTGGAGGATGCCTGCGCACGGAAATGCTTTAAAAATCGCGCAAAAAGCGGGTAGAAACGACAAACAAAAAAACAAAAAACGGTAACGAAATTTTTCAAAAAATTCCCGACAAACGGAAACGAACTGAAACTGACCTCTCAACGACAAACAAAAAAACGAAACACCATTTTTCTGTTTCGTGCCCATCTCTACTTACAATTTTATGTGCTTTTGAGCTGGTGGGTTGTCAGGAGGTGGGACAAGCAACGGGAGTTCACCCCATCACGCAGATTCAAACAGCTGGCCTTTCGATCGACAAGCTCAGCGCTCAGTGGTTTAACCTGCAACACAGCCCACGACCCCTGACGGGGACGAGGGGGTTATTAGCTGAACCTCCTAGTAAAGCCCAAAATCTTACCTGGGCACTCAAACCACTGAGGTGCCAGAAAAGACTCATATCAAGGTCACCATATGATGTACATGTCCAATGGGTATAGGTGAAACAATTCTGCCTATTACCTTATAACTTGATTATATTTTAAAATAAAGGAAATAATGTCAGAATTTCCACTTTGAGGTGGTGGTTTATTTTTTGTATAATCCTCCATCCCATTACAGTACTAATCTAGTACAAAATCAGTTTCTTCATTCCATCAATCAAGAAACAGGGTGGTAAGGAGATATATATATTACAGGCATAGATCAGTTGATGAATGCTTCCATTTAGGTAATTTTTGGTTGACGAAAGGAAATCTGGAGCTGTAAACACCTCTGTTTACGATCCCTCCGCCCCACAGTACCTCTGTTTACGTTAAGGCATTGCAAAAAAAGTTCCCAGGACGTGCTGGGTGGGCCCATGTGTTTCCGGGCGTTTCAGCACCCAATGTGGCCCTTAATTTCTCTCTCTAGTGCCAGTCTTGACCACATGTGAAGGGCTTGGGAGGGTGCCCATTAGGGCTCATCCACACTAGGCATTTTTTTCAACTTTCCTGGCACCCGTGGTGCTGATCTTGTTTCCAGCAGCTGAAAATGGAGCACTTAAGTCAAACCAGGACAAAAAAAACCTTGGTTTTCGGGTTTTGTTGCACCAACCCCTAGTGGTGTGTTTTCGTACTGCTCTGCCTTGATCTGCTCTGGTCTGCAGCCAACTCGTGTGGGTCGTAGTGAGCGCAGTGATTCGTGTGGATCAGTCCATGTCGTGGTGTGTGTGTGTAATTTGGTGACATTTCCTTAGAGCAATGTTTTTCTCGCTCAGCTTCCAGCTCTCCTCACCTCAATGCTGTTCCTGCTGATTTTTCTTGGGCCATCAGCTGATCTTATCTCCAGGCTTAGAAAAAACAACCCCAAACACTATTTATTTATGTATTTATTTATTTATTTATTTATTTATTTATTTATTTATTTATTTTTTAATACTTATATACCGCCCGTCTTTCGGAAGAACTCCGGGTGGTTTACAAACAATATACAAACAATAAAAATGATGAAAACAATGAGAAAAATAATAAAAAAATAACTACGTACCACACATAATAACACATAATATGTGTTGTTATACTTTTTGTTCTAAAGCCAAGTAGCACTTAGATGCCGTGGTAGAATATTTCTGCTAACGCCAGTTAACACTGCCTGTGGTCTGAAATTTCTCCAAGTCCAAGCATTTAGGAAGGGCTGGTGGAGTCACACCTGGGCATTGAGGGCAAGGAGGCCGCTATTTGAAAGACCAGAGACTAATAAAACTAGCTGTGGCATTAGCATTACCAGCTTCCTCTTTGGTTGTGCTCCTACACACACACACACACACACACACACACACACACACACACACACACACACACACACACACACACACACCTGTTTATCCCTCCTGTATGTATAAATACTTACTCTGGAGCATAAACTCCATCCCTTTCTATAGGGCTCACCCCCACATTCAAGCGCGTAGCAGCACCTTTCCTCTCCCTTCCCCCTCTCCTGCTCACCAAGCAGAACCCCAAAAGGACTGCAGCCAGGGACTCAGCCTGGGCAAAATAAGTCTTAGACCAATTTCTATATTCTCTACTCAGGCTGAAGGGGGGAGTGACTACCCATCTCACCCTTTGGGCCAAGAAACACCCTTAAAACATTGGTCCTCTTGCCTACCTCTGGCACCAACCAAAAATACAAAAGGCTTTTTCCTTCCTTCCACCTCTCTATTCTCTTCTCCTGTTTAACCTCCCCTCATCCCACTACCCTGAGGTACCCTCTCCCCTGACCCCCATCTCTCACCAACTGGGGCAAGAGAGTTATGGCATGGCAGCGCTACAGGACAAGCTACATCTTCTGGAAAGAATCCATTCTCCCCAAAGCTTCTGGCAGGTCCACCAGATGTTATCACCGCCTGGGGAAACATTCCATTATCACCTTCCTGCACTCACAAAAGACTGGCAAACTCCTTTGAATAATCCCATGGGTTTTCCTGCCTCACATTGACTCTGACAATAATCCTTCCTACACCCCCTTCCCCCCTCTTCCTTTCTCTCTCTCTCTCTCTCTCTCACCCAAATTCTGTCACCTAGCCCTTCTGCCTCTTTTGCCCATGTCCAACCTCACTATCTAACCCTTCCATTGCCTTGCTCATCCCCAAACCCCAAAACTTGCAGCTAGAAGACAGGGCTTAGGCTGGGCAAAACTCTAAGTGGGAGATTGCTTGCCCCCTGCCCCAACCAGCCAAGGGAATGCGTGATGTCGCATTGCAGGAACAGCAATTGGACAGATTGCTCCAGGAACCTGCCCAACGCCCCTCAGAAGGCTTCCTGGACTGACCCCATCACCCCAGAGTGTGGCAGGGAGATCCATATAGCAAAATTGCGCTGGGTATATTGAGCATTTTAATAATCAGTTGTTTTGCAATATCCCCTGTATTAGAGCGCTTTCTACCTAGGTCTTGTTTTTTGTGGAAGCAAGATGCGCTTTGCCGTATCTACATTACTCATGACCTTAATATTGTTGTATGCATCATACATTTCCCCCCTCAATCGTTTCTTCCCCATAGTAAACATGCCCATAGACGGCATCCTGGTCTGACCACACCACCCGTGTATGTGGCAGGGAGTAACGTAGATCAACATTGTGATGAGTGGGAAAATTACAGTTGTACTTGGAGGCCGTTTTTCCCCCCCTGAATTTGAATGCATTCAAACGTTGATCAGTGATTTTGTGGGATGGAGATGCGGTTCCCAGTATGTACCTTTCTCATCATTCCTGTTGTTCTAAGAGTCTATGGTAGAACACTTGTACTGATCTTAGAAACGTAATGCCAGCTGTAACAGACGAACCCGCATTAAAACACCCACCTTAGTGAATTCTGATAGGCGAACCTCTTCCTTGAGAAGGACGTGTTCCATTGCCAGACACACCTCGATGACTATACTAGCTACAGTAGAACTTCCTTTCTGGAATACCAGGGCGATGGTTCTGTAGCAAGAACGGCTGGCCAAGTAGTACACGGCAATTGCTACTCGTTCTTCGACTGGAACTGCTGACCGCATTACTGTGTCCCTCCGCATCAGATATGGTCGCAGCTTGTCGGCGACCCCAAAAAGTGTTCGCCTTGTCATTCGGAAGTTCTCCAACCATTGTCTGTCGTCCCACAGCTGAAGAACCTTGTCGTTAAACCACTGAGAACGCCCAGGGTAGCACCAGAATAGTTTCTGCCTAGGCGACGTTCGTATCCACTGGGAAATGACCCTTATCAAAGTGTTGCAACCAACCATAGTTTCCCTCAACAAATGCCTGCGTCAATTTTCTGCTAAAGAAGCATAACGTTATACCGTCTATCAACTTACAATAACTGCGCAGCAGTGCAACAAAATATGGGATCCTACGTTTGAATTTCTTTAGCCGGCACTCAGAACGCGAGGGAGCCATTGTAGCATGAAATTGATAACGGAGGCGGAAGTTCCTCCGACACTGCTCTAGGGATTTCGGAAGGGAGAACTCGAATGTCCTTGGAGGAGCCATGGGTCATACAAAAGATATGTTGTGTGCTGGTCCACCTAGTGCCCATGACGGAGAACAGCATTTTTTTCACGCCGCCAATGGACGGAGCAATACAAATCGTAACTAGAAAACAAATGTTGATAAAATTATTCGGCTCTGCAGAGAATGACAGGCGGGTATCGATGCATCGATACGCAGTGGTTTATATTTTTTAAAAAAAAAAATTAAGAAGAAACCGGATATTTAAAATAGGCTTCTCAATGCGGAGGGAGCACGTGAAGTAGTACTGGATTCGACCCTAAAACATCGCCCGGTGAGGACACGAAAATAGGGGTGGGGGCGAATGGACACCACGTGACCGCCACGTGACCGCCTTCAGATTCACAGCGAAGGCAAACACGCTGCGAAGAGAAGTACTTCGTGAAGTGACGGTCAAAGTCTCACTTCCCATTGGCTTGCTCCCCCATGCCTTGCCTCAGATAAGAATACCTCTTAGGAGTAAACTGGCCATGTGTAGCTCCTAATGGACAACCATGTCCTATTGGAAAATTTCCCTCCAATCCCGTTGATCGCGGGAAGGCACCCCCCAGAGCCTTCTAATTAAGCACGTGGCTGGACCCTAGGATATATGGAGCAGATCCACGTGGGAGGTGATCCTGTCGGACACCTCCATCCCGAAAAGGGGGGGATGTGAAGACACTGTGAAAAATAAAATTTTAAAACTTTTGGACCGGTTCCGAAAGTCAACAATATGGCCCAATTGGCCCCCATACGGAGAAAGGCAAGCTGCTTTTCACCCCGTTTAAAAATACCCAGCCGTTCCCGAGATATGGGCCGAAAGCGAGGCGCCCCCCCGTGTTAACCCTTTCCTCTCCCTTCCCCCTCTCCTGCTCACCAAGCAGAACCCCAAAAGGACTGCAGCCAGGGACTCAGCCTGGGCAAAATAAGTCTTAGACCAATTTCTATATTCTCTACTCAGGCTGAAGGGGGGAGTGACTACCCATCTCACCCTTTGGGCCAAGAAACACCCTTAAAACATTGGTCCTCTTGCCTACCTCTGGCACCAACCAAAAATACAAAAGGCTTTTTCCTTCCTTCCACCTCTCTATTCTCTTCTCCTGTTTAACCTCCCCTCATCCCACTACCCTGAGGTACCCTCTCCCCTGACCCCCATCTCTCACCAACTGGGGCAAGAGAGTTATGGCATGGCAGCGCTACAGGACAAGCTACATCTTCTGGAAAGAATCCATTCTCCCCAAAGCTTCTGGCAGGTCCACCATATGTTATCACCGCCTGGGGAAACATTCCATTATCACCTTCCTGCACTCACAAAAGACTGGCAAACTCCTTTGAATAATCCCATGGGTTTTCCTGCCTCACATTGACTCTGACAATAATCCTTCCTACACCCCCTTCCCCCCCTCTTCCTTTCTCTCTCTCTCTCTCTCTCACCCAAATTCTGTCACCTAGCCCTTCTGCCTCTTTTGCCCATGTCCAACCTCACTATCTAACCCTTCCATTGCCTTGCTCATCCCCAAACCCAAAACTTGCAGCTAGAAGACAGGGCTTAGGCTGGGCAAAACTCTAAGTGGGAGATTGCTTGCCCCCTGCCCCAACCAGCCAAGGGAATGGTTCTCAGCTATCAATCCCAAATGGTTAACAGTCCAGCCACATTACCTCCATAGAACCAGCACCCCCCCTTCCTCTATCCTGCCAATCTCTCCCTTTTTCCTTTCTTTCTGCCTCCTTCCTTCTTGGCCTTTCCTATCTCATTAAACCTAAGGACATTTCTCTGCTTTCTGGACCTAAGCCACCTTTCTGGGCAGCAAGAGGGGTTGCCAGCTTAACTGAAGGAAAAGGGATTCCCCCCTTTCTCTCCCCCTTCACCCTCCCTTCTTCTATTCCTATCTTCCATCCACTCTCCTACCTCTCTCTCTCTCTCTCTTTGGGCACGCTTACACGTGTGCCCACCCTGTCCCCTGGCTCTCACACTCTCACATTTGGGGCAAGGGAAGATCAGAACAAGAAGAAAGAAAATGGCAACCTTGCAGGCTGGCAGAGTTGTCTGGAAACTTCCATCTTCATCAAGGACCCCCGTATCTCAGCAGCTGTTCTTCAGAAAATCAACATTTCTGTCTGCAAACCCAGATTGTCATCAAAGCCTGAGGACACTCTCCACTGTTTCATTTACACCTGGGAAGGACTTGTATGCTCATGTTTACAGTTTCTGTAACCACCAAAACACTCATATGCAATTCCATAAGAGTTTACATCCTTGTGCCTTTACACCCCTTGTATCTTTCAATGTAACCCTACAATGGCTTGTATCTCTGTGCACTCAAATAATTGTGTTTCCCCAAATGCTTGTGCGTGATCCCATCAGCCCTTCCTGCCCCCCACTGGTTTTGATAATTGCTCCCTCTCACCCACTATTGACTTACTGATCTCTTCTGTTTATCGACATCTGGGAAACAAAACCACACTCCCCTGCCTATTGTGTCCCCTTGCCCAAACCCATTAACATTTGCCTAAGCCCCTGACAGCTGCCAGGGACCACCCAGAACTGCCCCCAACCAACCCCCAACCCCTTCTGATTGGGTCATTTGAACTGCCCCTGACCAATCTCTGGGATTGGCGCCGCCCAGGGAAAGGAAGGAGGCAAAAGTCAATAAAAGTTGGAACCCTTTGTGTGTTCTGGGTCGACATCTTAGCCCGGTTGGAAGGCAGATGTCCACCTGCTGATTTTATTGGTACCAAATAAAATCAGTATTCCTCGGATTTCTCGCGTTGGATCTTTATTGGCTTCTTGTGGGATTCAGCGGACTTCAGTGGGGCTAGCCCATCTGAAAATAATTTTTAAAACCGTATTTTGGGACATAACAATGGCAGTGATGGATCTGGGTGTTGGTGGCCCCATAGCCTCTCCCAAGCAGCTGAGGTGTCCAAGCCAGCTTGCCCTTGTGGCTCCAGGAAACAGCTCCTGACAGCCCCTCTCCAAGGAGGTGCGTGCCCGACGATAGCGTCAGGAGACTCTCGGCACCACAACCGGTCTGCTCCCCATCCATTCTCTTCCTCCTTGTGTGCACCCGGGACGTTCAGCACTGCGAGGCGTTCCGGCAAAAAGAGAGATTAAATGCCCTCGTGGAAAAGTGAAGGGGGTGGAGAACTTAAAAGGATTCAAGCTAGAAAGGACTTCAGCAAAAAAGGGAAGGTTTGAGAAGAGTAGGCAAGGTGAATATGGGAGGGGGAGGGGGAGACAGGGACGTGAGGAGGGAGGCGGCAGAGAAGGCAGGTGGAAGTCTCTCTGGAGTGGAAAGTCACCCCCCCAAAAAAAAGCTACCTCAAAGATAGAATCCCGCAGTATGAACCAGCTCAGGTGATAAGGTCATCAGGAGAGGCCCATCTCTCCATCCCGCCACCCTCACAGGTGTGCCCCATAAGAGCACATGAAAGGGCCTTCTCTGTTGCTGCTCCCAGATTTGGAACTCCCTCCCACTGGAGGCCAGGACGGCCCCATCTCTGTTGTCCTTCCGGAAGCAGGCAAATACCTTCTTCTTCAGGCAAGCTTTCCCTGAATGAGGGACAACCTACTATGTGACTTTCATATGGATTACCATACATGATTGCATTGACTGATTTCATAAGGACACCAGTGTTTTCCATGTTGCTTTTCACCCCTCCTAATGAATTTTTCTTTTCTTCTTGCATGCTCTTTGTAGCTCTAATGTTACCTTTTAATGCTCTAAGATGCCTCTCCAAACTCCCTGTTCTTAACTTGAATATGTCTTAAATGTTGTGGGCTGTGTATTGTCCCTCATTATTGCAAGCCACCTTGGGTCCTTTTCCAAGGAGAAAGGTGGGGTAAAAATATTCAAAATCAATAAGTAAATAAAAGTCAGGAAGCAATTCCAGATGTTTGTGGACAGGGGGTGCCAGGAACATCCATTGCAGCCCCAAGACATCCAGAGGCAAATTCCCTCACCATCTGTGGACAACAGTATCCGTTCAGATCTGAAGCCCCCCTAAAACAAACAAACAAATAAAAAAGGTAGGGATGACCCAGAGGGTACTGATGGTGGAAAACATCACAATGTGAACAAGCTCAACACCCACCGCCACCCCTGCATCCCACAGAATTATTAGGAGAAACTGGATTTACATCAGGAGAAATGTACACCTTGTATAAAGGAATTAATTTGTTTCAAATGAAATTATGTTAAGCCAAATTTCCTTTATACAAATTTCCCATAGGAATGCATTGAAAACTGAGAAATCCCATTTTTATGTTGTACAGATTCGCCCCATAGGTGAATCTGTTAAGCAAATTTCCCCTATCTCTGGAATTTTTTATGTTGTACAGATTTTATGTTATACAAACCATTTGTTATACAAGGGTCCACTGTATTCCGATAGAGTGGTAGCAGTGGATTATGTTGAAGAATAAAGATGCTATCTGAAAGAGGAAAAGGTTTGTTTCCTTTTCTTGTTTTCTAAAATGTCTTAGTTTGCTGGGAAGTCACAAGTAAGTGAGCAAAACTGTTCTGCTTATGTTTTTGTGTTGGC
The DNA here is from genome assembly GCA_029282475.1 of Phrynocephalus forsythii. Classification (NCBI taxonomy): domain Eukaryota; kingdom Metazoa; phylum Chordata; class Lepidosauria; order Squamata; family Agamidae; genus Phrynocephalus; species Phrynocephalus forsythii. Next base: position 21,977 of record JAPFRF010000029.1, on the reverse strand, counting down.
TTTCTTTTTCTTTAAAGGGCCTTAGGATTTATTTTCAGTAAACTCTTGTGAATATTGCGGGGAGGTTCCCATCCCACCTCCTTTTTACTAATATTAATTTGATTTTGAAAGTAAATATGTGTGGCTTTCTCTGTTAGTATTTCTCAAAAATTTTTGTTACAAGTTGGTGCCTATTGCAGGTGTCGTAAATCATCCAGGATGCCTGAGGTATTCCCCCCTCCCTCTCAAACTCTCTTCCCCCAACACACACACACACACACACACACACACACACACACACACACACACACACACACACACACACACACACACACACACACACACACACACACACAAGTATGGATGTGTGATTTAGGGGGCTTTTGCACTTCTTAGGCTGATATTGCCACATAGTGGATGTCGCCTCTAACTACAAGTTCCTGCGTAAATATAGTGTAAAGCTTCAATTTTGCTTGAATTTAGACTGTGCTGAGAATGGCCCTCCTAATTTATTGACCAGGTCCGCCTATTCCCAGCTTCGTTTAATCGCCCAGATCCGCCCGTACCTGGATGGTGACTCTCTGAGAACAGTGGTCCAAGCGCTGGTGATCTCGAGGCTGGACTACTGCAACGCGCTCTACATGGGGTTGCCCTTGACTCTTCTCCGGTGTCTGCAGCGGGTACAGAATGCGGCGGCCAGGCTGGTGGTTGGTGCGCGTCATTATGACCGCATAACCCCAGTCCTGGCCCGCTTGCACTGGTTGCCCGTTGCAGCCCGGATTAGATTCAAGGTCTTGGTTTTAACTTATAAAACCCTCCATGGCTTGGGACCAGGCTACCTGTCGGAGCGTATCGCCCAGCGATCCACCTCGACCTGTCCGGCAGTCGCGAGCACACTCGCTTCCGGTTGCCACACCACGAGAGGCCCGTAAATCGCTCACGCGGAATTGGGCCTTCTCTGTGGCAGCCCCCATCCTGTGGAATACCATCCCTAGCGAAGTGCGCTCTGCAGAGTCCCTGCTGGCCTTTCGGAAGGCATTAAAAACCTTTCTCTTCCGAGAGGCCTTTGGCGAGACCTAGTTTTTTTTTTTAAACCCGCCATCAATATAGATTGTTTAGATTTTAGTTATCAGGCTCACCGCCTATGGCGATGATAGGGTGTGCCTGTTTTAATTGTTTAATTGTTTTATTTTGCACCGCTTATTGATTTGTTTGTTGTTCTTTATTGTATATCCTTCTTGCTGTTAGCCACCTAGAGTTCGTTCCGAAGATAGGCGGGATATAAATGCAACAATAAATAAATAAATAAATAAATAAATAGTAAGACATCATGTTAATTTTATTTCTACTGCATTATATTTCTGTATTTTATGTTTATTGTATTGTATGAATTATTTGTGTTTATTTGCACTGTATTGTACTCATCAATTGTTATTAACCGCCCAGAGTGACCTCGCTGCCAGATGAGTGGTATAAAAATCTAATAAATAAATAAACTAATCAGAATATCTAGAAATGGAGTGCTGATGGAGACGGAGCTTCTTAAGGTAGAAGAAGCCAGATTAAAGAGACAGTACTTAGTTGGAAATCCATGTGGTGTCTGATTTAAACCTACATTTTATTCTTATTTTAAAAAAACTCATGTAAGATAACAGTATTCATTTTGAATATACCTAGCACTGTTACATAGCATATTCTATTTGCAGTTGCAATAAACCCAGGATATAAAGTACTTCTGTAAGAGAAGTAGACTAAAATGACATAGAAGTGGTAAAATCTGCAAATGGTTAAAAAACAAAAACAGCATCTTTACAAATGGCCTTCAAGTGAAGACAGTTAATTTTCATTTTCCTATAGCCAGAAAGGAAACTTTTGCAGAACTAACCTGAGTGTGATGAGCACGAGTTTCCCACATCGGCCTTTGCTCCTTCATGCTAAGGCAAGGAGGGGTTCCAACCTCTAGTGAGTGAGCGAGTGGGTCACTGACCAGTGACCAGACTCTCCCCCCCCCCTCAACCTCCACCACTGCTCTTCTCCATGCCCTCCCCTTGCAAGCTGGGAGGAAATAAGACCAGGTAGGAAACGTTGTGGAAAGGAGTTGGTGAAGGGAGGAAGAGAGTTCATCACTCTTACTTGCTTATTGGAAAATGGTTTACTCATTTACGCAGTTCTTTGCTGTTGTTTTCTATTATCAACTTGATTTAAAAAGGCACAGAGTTACATTGCTCCCCAGGCCCTCCAAGGACAAGGGGGCATCAAAGGGGCTTATGGGATTGGTCATGGGCTCAGAGGAGAGATAACAGTCACCAGAAACCAGAGCATTCTCAGTGTTCCCCCCGTCATATTGAAATAAACTTCCAAGTGAGATAAATGTATAAATGTATAAATGTATAAATAAATAAATAAATAAAAAGAGGGACTTTATTATTTAGGTATGTACGGGTGGCTGTCTGGCTTTCTATGAATCTTCTATTCAGACCCTCAGTCTCTGGTGGTCCTCTCAATACCGTCAGGGTTGCACCCTCCCCTCGCCCCCAAAAGCATTTAAGTCATAGAACCATGGAGTAATTGAGTTGGAAGGGGCCTACATGGCCCATGGAGTCCAGCCCCCTCCTCAAGGAAATTGCCGTCTGGGTATTCAGGAGACCCCAAGTCTCTCCGTCTCCTGGTCCCCTTTGCTCTTCCTCCTCTTGAGTGGGCAGGATCCTGCTCTTGAGCTGGTGTAGTCTCTTAAACGGTTGCTTCTACTGCCAGCGATGCAGCTGGGTTATGAGTCGGAGCAGGTGATGTACTTTCGGGTCAGGTGCCCCCAAACTAGGACCAAACCGCCTCACGGCTGATTCCATCTCCAGCAGAAGATCTCAGAGGTTTTGGCTCCAGACCTAGCAAAACTGGCAGGCACTGGGTTCCAGAGAATATACCTCATTCATCCTAGTATAGCCATAATAGGAGTGGACTTCTGGATACCAAGGGACTTTGAGCCAGTCCAGTGCATCATTCAATTTTTTTCTCTCCAAATGAGCGATATTTCTCTCTCTCCTGGCAACAGAGCTGTTTTAGTTGAGCCTCTCAGTTCCAATAAAATTCTCTTCTTGACCTATGTGACATAGTAGTTTGTTGAGGATTTTTTTAAAAAGAAGAACGGCCAATGTCCAGGTATTGGTGGCTTATATTGTACGCAGTATCAGTGTCAGGTGATTTTCCGCATCCAAAGCCCTTGTTTTGTGGGAAGAAAAACTTACACATGAGGTTCATAGAGTGGCACTGCCTCTGTGCAGCTGCTCTTTGCTTGTGAAACATGTTGTCCAATACATCCCAGCACTTGCCGTTCTCCAGTCTTCTAAATGCAGCTCCACTCCTCATGTGGGCACCAACAACTTGCAGTCAGCTTTTTAGATACTGAGATCCTGAGATAGCCTGTTTCTGTTTCAAGTGCTTCTGGGTAGTCTTCATCCTCTCCAGAGAATCCACAAGACGTAAGTCTTCTGGTGGAACTTTCTGCTCCGTCGGTGTTGTTTGAAGTCTTGATTAGCCCTTAGTCTTTGGGTCAGAACTTGCTCTCTGATCTGCTGATTGGAAGAAAAAAATCTCGCTTTGGACCTGCTGATTCCAAAAGCTGTAGTCCAAAAATGTAATTTCACTATGCTCTGGTGGCAGTACTGTACTTAAGACTTGAGCACTCTAAATAGACCATTTGTATGCATGGTCTCTGTACAACAGATAAATGAAATCCCCTTTGTTTTATAGGTTATCTCCAAACAGAATATTTTGCAGTGAGCAGTTAAGCCCACAACTGCTTGGTTTATTCTGTCTGTTGTTGAATTCACCCCCATTTCCAGATGCAGACTTTTTATATAAAGACACAACTTCAGTGCAGCCTGCATCTTGCCTGACCTACACCTTAGAAAAACACCTGCCCAGATCCATCTACCATGATCTTCTGGAACTCTTAGTTCTTTGCAGTAATAACACCAGTGCAGGCCTGAGGAGGTGGACCTCCTGATCCATGAAAGCTAGCAGATTTGTATTGTTTCTTTAGCGGTCTATAGAAATGGGCACGGATCATGGTTCGGTGTGACACCCATACAAGTATTCTACACTGTGGGCTTCCCTTGCCTCTCCTCTGCCTGCTCACCACTCACCAGCCTCAGTGCACTTCCTTGCTCTGCCTTCTCTGTGGGTTCATCTGCTCAGATGAGGAGGTGGGGCAGGGAGAACCATGGCGCTCCCAGCGAGTTGACAGGCGCATGGAGAAGGCAGAGGAGAGGAGCACGCGGCAGCTGGTGAGTGGGCGAACATGCAGGGGAGGGAAGGAATACCTGTGTGGATGCTGTGATTAACCAGGCTCAACCACTGAGCCCTGATTTATGTCCATCCCTAGCAGTCTACCTACTCCTGCGTTTGTTCTGGCTCAAGTTGCAGTTTTGGAGAGCAATCCTAATTAGCCAAGATGGCTAAGAGTAGGATGAGCTGGCACTAAGCCAGCTGAGGCTGTGCTGAATCGTTACTCCCCCTCCTGGCCTAAGGGTGTTTGAAATGGCTTAGTACAGTGATGGCGAACCTTTTAGAGACCGAGTGCCCAAATTGTGATTCAAAACCCACTAATTTTCTCGCAAAGTGCCTATACAGCAATTTAACCTGAATACAAGTGGTTGTGAAGGGGTGATGTTGGGTGCCCACAGAAAGGGCTCCAAGTGCCACCTTTGGCACCCGTGCCATAGGTTCGCCAACACTGGCTTAGTATTGCCCTAACCTTGACCTAAAACTTTCTGCCAATAGCTTGTCTCTTTCCCCCTTCCCTCTTGCTTTGTGGCTCTGTTAGCCGGCACAGCAGTTGTGCCTGCATGTCCATTTGTGCTGGAAAAATATGAGATCAGCTTGGCAGCTTCTTCCCATTCCAAACACACACAACAGTTGGCGATTCTTAAAGAATCGAAACACACTTCTTGCTGCCTATTCAGATTTGTACATGAAAAGGCCAGCTTGATATTGGTAACTTCGAGAGTGGAGATGGGCGTGAACTGCCGTTCCATGGCTTGGCGTGGCTTGGCATGGCTTGGCGTGGCTTTTTAGTTGGCCTCCTAGGCCAGACTAACCTCTGGCAGGCTCCAACTCAGAAGCAGTGCCCAGGGAGGGGCAGGCTGGGAAGCTGGGGTGCCCACGGATGGAACAGTCTGCCTGGATCCCCGCTGAGCTTCAGAACAGCGATTCCTGCCTACCTCTGATCTTGAGTACAGAACATGGTTCCTCAGCCTTTTTGACAGCACTTATTTCAGCAGACATAAACGCCTCATGTCCCCCCTCCTTTAGTAGTTTTATTTGAAGTATTAGAGCTAAAGACAAACCAAAGCATTTGTAAGTGGGGGTGGGGGTGGGGAAAGACCCTTGTTTCGAATATTTAGCTTTTTAAACTAATTACAGCTTGATGGAGAGAAAAAAATACAGTGGTACCTCAACTTACGAATTTAATCCGTTCCGAATGTATGCTCTTAAGTCGAACTACTCTTAAGTCTAAAAAATAAAAAAATGAAAAAAATTGTAAGTCGAGCAGACCGTATCTAAAATTTGTGAGGTGGCAGTTAAAACGCCAACAGTTTTCCGCTCTTAAGTCGAATTGCTCTTAAGTCAAGCTGCTCTTAAGTCGGGGTACCACTGTACAGTGGACCTTCGTATAACAAGCAGTTTGTTTAACAGAAAATCCGCTTAAAGGAAACAATTTCTGGAGATAGGGGGAAATCGCTTAACAGAATTGCCTGTGGGGCAAATCCGTAAAACAGAAAAACGGTCATGATGAGAGATTAATCCGTTTTCAGTGCATTCCTATGGGAAATTTGTACAAAGGAAAATTTGCTTAACAGAATTTCATTTGGAACAAATTAATTCCTTTATACAAGGTACCACTGTATGTATATATAAAGGAAAGTGAAAGGTGTTTGTATTTGGAGCGGATCCTCAGATAACAAATGGTCTACTGAGAAATCAGGAGGTGCCATTGTTTTTTCTCATTTTCCAAATGCAAAAAGGAGGTGATGCTAGCTGGTCATGATTATTGTTTTTTTTTACCTCTGTGGTGCCTCCTTTGAAGACCTTAGCACAGAAACCAGGAAAGACTCCCTGTTTTCCGACTGGCCTTTCTTCTCTTCCTTTTTTCATTCAGGCAGCAGAGGGCACTGTGTAATTAGCGAATCCTCGTTCTGAGCCTGCCTCCCTCGTCTCCCCCCCCCTTCCACGTGAAGCCATGTGGAATGAGCAAATGTCTCTAGCCCAGTCTGCCAGTTTTAAATGTCTCCTTCACAGGAAATCCACTGTGTAGCACTACAGGGTTGTCCAAACAACTGCACAATGTCCACTTCTGTGCCTATGTTTAACTTTGCTCACATCCCTGAACAATGTCTGTTTTCTTGGTATAATAGATCACTGCAGTCACGTGCAGTGAGTATTATGAAAGGGGCAAATGATATTTGCCATAAAGGGTGTCTGTGTGTGATTAAGCATCATGTGGATTTGTCACGGCTTAAAACTCGCAGTTTTAGAACAGACTTGATCTTGAATATATAAGTGGGACTTTGTATAAACATAATTGTCTTAACAAGATGTTACTGTGTGGATTTTACTACTGAATTGAGATATGTTTCTAGCGGCTGGCTATTAAATACATCATTTTTTTAAAAATATACCCTACTATTTACATTTTACAGTTTTAAACTTGGAATGTATGGTTGCCTGTATTTGAGAGCATTTTTAAAAATCAGCTGCTGGACATTTTTTAAATTACCAGGCTAGTCATAACTTTTTTTTCTAGGCAATAGGTTTGTATTATATAAGGCACAATAAGAATTGTTTCACGATACATGGATTGAACAGGACTGGCTGATCTTAAACCTTTCACTAGTTAAACTGGTTGATGTTTTGCCCAAGAATTTCTACTGCTCCAGACAGGATACAATGTAGAGGTGATACTTTTTTTGGTTCATTAATAATATGTGTTCAATTCTTTTGTGTTCTGCTCAGTATTAATAATAAAAGCATACATGGGTCGGACAGCTCCAGATTTGCAATGCGTCATGTAGATAGCTGTTCTTTTTCTCTGGACTAACCCAGGATGGCTGAAAGATGAATAAAGACAGCTCTTGTCAGAGGGAAGAGAAGAAGAAGAAGACGCTGATGAAAGGATTTTATCAAGGGACTGAAAATCAGCTCAGGTCGCTTCTCTTGATGCTAGATCTGTGTTAGGGAGCGGTACAATTTTGGATACTAGGTGGCTGTTCCCAGCTGCAATTCCCTCTACCTTACATGGGAATGAGCTCCTCCAGACCCGGTAGGACCTCTGAGCAAAATCTATAAAAGAATTGTGCATGGGCCAGTTAGTTTCTAAATTCAAGGCAACCCATTTGCATTTGTGTCTCTTCTTTGTATTCCTTCACCTTAATGAGAGACCTTATCTGAATCTACACCATGGCAGCGGAAAGGTGCAACTCCGCTGGTAATGCACACCTGAGTTGCAGTGCTTGTTTCCTCCATGTGGACACATCCAGTGGATGCTCTGCTGCCGAGGGGTGGCTGTGCACATTGGAGGTGTCAGGGGTTGGAGGGCACAGTGTCATGTGACGGGAGCATGGTGCCCAACTCCTACACCCCTTTTAAAACATGTTTATGCATATATGCAGATGTCCACATGCTGTGTACTTCCTCTTGCCTTCAGACTGGCATATCTACCTGTGTACATTATATTAAATACACGAATTTAGGTTGAGGGGCAGCATCCCCTTTCCAGCCCCAGCAGAAACCTGTATATATATATATACAGTGGACCCTTGTATAACAAACAGCTTGTATAACATAAAATCTGTACAACATAAAAAATTCTGGAGATAGGGGAAATTTGTTTAACATAATCACCTATGGGGAAAATCTGTGCAACATAAAATGGGATTACTCCATTTTCAATGCATTCCTATGGGAATTTGTATAAAGGAAAATCTCCTTAACATAATTTCATTTGGAATGAATTAATTCCTTTATACAAGGTACCACTGAATATATATAGAGAGAGAGATGAGTGAAATTATACAAAGGGTAAATGGCTGGGGAAAGTAATCAATGGCAGTGGTTCTGCTATAGGATGGCAACTGCCCTCAATATCCAGGAGGGACCCCCCACCCACTCACCCACTTCTTTGGAGCCTCCCAAGATGCCTTGGCTCCTGGGAAGCACTTCCTCCACAAGGGAACCACTGGCTTTCAAGGTCACCGACTTTCAGAGGTGTCATTCAATTGCAGGGTGGAGGAGGTGGAACAGAATACACATCTGTATGTGTGGATGCAGATACAAAAAAAGAGATGATGATGGTGGGGGGGATGGGCACGGACACACAGAAACACACAGGACAGGACAGGACAGGACAGGACAGGACAGGACAGTTGAGGAGGAAGAGGAAGGGCCAAGCTGGCACATGGAGGTAGGTAGAGAAGGCAGGCAGACCAAGGGCGCTTGTGTTCCACCTGAAGCTGCCTTGCACCTAAATAAATAAATAAATAAATAAATAAATAAATAAATAAATAAATAAATAAATAAATAAATAAGTAAGAGAACTGGTTTGGGCCCGCTGTTGAACCCCTGCATGGCTTGGCATTGTGTCCTATGACAGATTTGATCAGGGATTTCTTGAGAGCACGGATTCTAACCTCTTTGGACAGGGGCATGGGAACCGTTTGCTGCCATAATTAATAGTTTGAGCAACATTTATTTGAAAATAATTCTTTCCAACAAGGAACACCACGGGAAGAGTTGTGGGCTTCATTGGAAATTTAAGCTCATTAAAGCTATTCTTAGTCCAAACGGATGTCCCTTGTATATTTCTCCCTCTGAGTTCATATTAAAATCCACTTATTTGGGGTTCGGCTCGTCACCACAAAGGTCCGAAAAGGGGCTGTAAGTCTTGGGGACTTCACTGTCTGCAGCCCATGGTTTTCGCACAATGTGATGGGGAGCTGCTCGTGTCTTAAGTCACTTTGTAGAGCTAAAATGTTCTTCTGTTTGAGAGCTACAATGGTAACTGTGGGTGCATTGCAGACTCAACTATCTTCTCCTCATGAGTGGGATGAATATTGCCAGTAAACCTTATAGCAAGGAAGGACAATTACTGTCTTTAATGGTTTTTTTCCCATTTTGGAGAAGTTGAGCTAAGTTTTAATGTAACTTTTTGAGGCCGTGAGTTTTGTTATGCTTTGAAGTCCCCGTGGAACCTCCATATCACTCCATTTTTTTTTACAATAGGCCCTAGAACTAAACTTGTATTTTTAAGCCTTGCTCCTTCAGAAGCACAGCCCTTGAGTTTCTGCCAAATCTGAGAAACATCCGTCATCTCCACTGAGATGGGCTACCCCTATTCTGGAGATTTTGGCCAGCAAGTTAGTTAGCAGGGGAGAAGGCGCAACTGGTATATATGCTGGGTCTGGCCTGCAAATATTCCCCCCCCCCCACTGTACTTCTGACGGTATCAGTGCCTGCTGCCTCTCATCCTTTAGACTGTAAATATTATTCCATCTCTCCCCCCCCCCTTTCACTTCCTAGCGGTTTTTGAGGATTATTTTTGAAAAATATGTTTTGGAAATAAGGGATTTATTTTCATTAGCCAGGGTGTAAAATACTGAGGAAGTGCCAGAACAGCCTTCCACAAACACACATCAAGAGCTTCGTTAATCTGGGTTATTGGAGGGTTTGGTTTTTGAGTTCCCGTGGAGGAAGTTACTGGCGCGTGACAGGCAAACCTTTCCAGACCCAGCTCAAATGTGTTAACCGGAATGCCGGGCCTGTTTCCTATGGAGCCCTCGTGTTGCTTTTTCCCAGTGGCTGGAAATGGTGCTGCTGTGCAAAACAGCTACAGGGGAACTCCCTCCTTGTGCTGAGAACATGGAACCTGTGGCCTCCATGGTCCCTGGGCCAGGGCCAAATGCCTCCCTCCTGCCTTTGGATTGATCACCCAGAAGCATCCCCTGGTTGGGAAACATTTTTTAAAAAGGGGAGGACATAGTGGAACTGGAAAAAGTGCAAAAGAGAGCGACTAAAATGATGACTGGGCTGGGGCACCTCCCTTATGAGGAAAGGCTAAAACATTTGGGACTCTATAGTCTAGAAAAAAAAGGCGCCTGAGGGGGGATATGATTGAGACGTACAAAATAATGCAGGGCATGAGTCAAGTGGACAGAGGGAAGCTCTTCTCCCTCTCACAAAATACCAGAACTAGGGGACATACACTCAAATTGAGGGCTGGGAGATTAAGAACAGACAAAAGAAAATATTTTCTCACCCAGCGTGTTGTAAGTCTGTGGAACTCCCTGCCACAGGATGTGGTGATGGCATCTGGCCTGGATGCCTTCAAAAGGGGATTGGACAGATTCCTGGAGGAAAAGTCCATCACAGGTTACAAACCATGAGGGAGATGTATAATCTTCAGGCTTAAAACCAGGGTACTTCAAAGGCCAGATGCAGGGGAGTGGTATCAGGAGACAGATATCTAGTCTCATGCACTCCCAAACGCATCTGGTGGGGCCACAATGTGAGATACAGGAAGGTGGACTAGATGGGCCTTTGGCCTGATCCAGCATGGCTCTTCTTATGTTCTTATGTTCTTATCGGGGTTATGAGTGTCCTCTGCCCTCAGTGATCCCTATACCTGCCCTCACTCCTTCCCACAACCTTGGTGCATGTGGGCCTGCCTGTGTGTGCCTGTGTAGTCCCCAGCAGTAGTTCTGGGTTCAACATGTGTTGACCAGTAAGTGAGCATCGTGGCCTAGCCTCTGAGAATAAAATAATTGATGACTCCAAAATTCAGAAGAGAACAAGACAACTGTCTTCCTAGTGTGAACTTGTGAGTCTTGGTATTCAGGGAGCAGAGTGGTGGGGTAAGCGGATGGTGTGGGGCAGTGGCATATGTACATTTCTATCGTTCAGTCATTATGGGGAAATGCAAAACTGTTGCAATAACTGGGGACAGCTGGGTCACCTGGAGTAACAAGCGCTTTGAAGAACACACAAATCCGAACTAGTGGAGGAGCTCTTCTCTATTGTCTGAAGAGGCCCCCTTTTATTAACCCCTGTCCCAAAGCTGATTACATCGTTTCTTTGTGGCGCAGCAAGAAATTCCCCAAATAGAGTTAAAGAGGCGTTGCGTGGGAGGTCTAAATTATTATGCATTTCTACGTGTATTGTATACCTATGTGCATTGCTCTAATTGGTAAGTGATAAGAGATAGTTCTCTAATTGGCAGACTTAACTGGTAACAGGAGAAGACAAAGAGATCTCGTATTGGCAAGCTTAGCTAAGGAAAAAGAGGGAAGGGCTAGTGTGCTGGCATAATCTTGTCTGCTGTTGCAGAGAAACTTGGGCCTTTGCCATCTGAAGCTGTTGCCTCTGAAATGGCAAAGTGGCTCCAGTTATGTCAACCCAGAAGCTTAATCCCACACAAAATGTACAGTGTATGTAAAATGCTCCCTAGTGCTGTTCAAGCAATCCTAGGCAATAACCAGCAGATTTCAGAGAAAACAGGAATGCTGTGGAATAACGTTGGTAACATTTATTTATTTATTATTTATTATTTATTATTTTATTTATTTGACTTTTATACCGCCCATCTAGACCAAGGGCTACTCTGGGTGGTTTACAACATGTGATAACAAACAAGGGAATACATTTTAAAAACCAAAGTACAAGGTACATAATAAAATAAAATATACATAAATCAACAACAAAAAACTAAAATGAAGCTAAAACTGGCAAGAGATTTGATAAAATGGGGGAGGGGAGAGATCAGAGGAAAAATGGTTTTAAAAAATAGTGCCTAACTAAATGTTTGAAGAATCAGGGAAAGCCATTCTATAGAACCAGGTCTTCAATAGTTTTTTAAAGTTTTAAGCGAGGGTGCCAACCAAATTTCAGAGGGTAGATGGTTCCATAACTGGGGAGCAACCACCGAGAAGGCCCTACTCCTTGTTACAGCTTTCCGGGCCTCCCTCGGGGTTGGGACTCCCTGGTGTCCTGCCTGGCTGGCACGGGTGATCCTGGCAGCTCTTCTTGGGAGGAGCCGCTCTGTCAGATACTGAGGTCCCAAACCGTTTAGGGCTTTGTATGTTAACATCAAAACCTTGAAGTCAATGCAGTAGCGTACCGGCAGCCAGTGCAGGGCTGCCAGCACGGGGGTAATATGTTGGTGCCTTCTTTGCCCCGTTAGAAGTCTAGCAGCTGTATTCTGCACTAGCTGCAATCTCTGCATTAACCTCAAGGGCAGCCCCACGTAGCGAGCACTACAGTAGTCTATTCTCGAGATTACAAGTGCATGAACCAGTGTAGTTAACACCCTGATGTCAAGGAGGGCCCGCAGCTGGGCAATCCTCCGCAGTTGGCAATGAGCGGAACGGACCACTGACGCCACCTGGGTTTTCATGGTAAATGCCGGGTCCAGTAGGACACCCAAACTGCGGACCCCATCCTTCGCAGAGAGAGTCACCCCCCAAAAAAGTGAGGGAGTTCCCCAACCCGCAGACACCAGGGGGACCCACACGCAGGGTCTCCTTCTTGCCCGGGTTCAACCTCAGCCTATTAGCCCCCATCCAATCCGAGACGGCTGCCAGGCAGTGCTCAAAGGACGGAACGGCATCCACTGCAGAAGATGGAAAGGAAATATAGAGCTGGTTGTCATCCACATATTGGTGACACGAAGCTCCATACCTCCTTATGACCCCTCCCAGCAGCCTTATATAAATGTTGAAGAGCATGGGAGAAATGACCGACCCCTGTGGCACCCCACAATTGAGGGACCAAGGAGCGGAGGTCATCTCACCCAGCTGCACTCGCTGGGGGTGGTCCTCCAAGAAGGAACGGAACCACTGCAAAGCAGTGCCTCCAATCCCAAACTCGGAGAGCCTCCCCAGGAGGATACCGTGGTCAACGGTATCAAAGGCCGCTGAGAGGTCGAGGAGGACCAACAGGGATGTTTTGCCCCTGTCAGACTCCCTCAAAAGGTCATCATGCAGGGTGACCAATGTCGTTTCCATACTATGGCGTGGCCTGAAGCCCGACTGAAAAGGATCGAGGGCATTTGTGTCATCCAGAAGACCCTGAAGCTGATCTGCCATCACCCTCTCCAAGACCTTGCTCATATAAGAAATATTGGCGACAGGCCTATAATTATCAATTTGGTCTGCCGCCACATTAGGTTTTTTCCGAATGGGCCTAATGAGAGTCTCCTTGAGGGCCGGGGGAACCCTGCCCTCAAGGAGAGACCCATTAATTATTACTGTGGCCCATTCATTCATAATTGGCCTGGCTGTTTTTATTCACCAGGCCGGGCAAGGATCCAAGGAGGAGGTGGTGGCCCGACAGCGATCAAGGGCTCTGTCCACATCTGTCGGCCTCACTGGTTGAAAGCTGGAAAGCAATGCCGGGCAAGGCGATGCACTGAACATCTCTGCTTGATCTACTGTTTGTAAATGGTGTTTCAGGTCCCGGCGGATGGTCTCCACTTTAGTCTTAAAGAATGCCGCAGATTGGTCACAGGAAATACTAGGGGGAGGCCTTTCACTGTGACCAACCCTGGATAGATCGCGCACTATGTGGAACAATTCGGCCTGATGATTTTGTGCTTCGCTTATCCGGATAGTGAAGTAAGATCTTCTTGTGGCCTTGATCTTAGCTAGATAGATGGATGACACGATCTTTATGGCTGATAGATTATTTTCCGTCGGGGCCTGCCTCCAGATGCTCTCTAGCCTCCTCCAATTTCGCTTTAAGGCCCACAGCTCCTGGTTAAACCATGGCGCTGGACGGGTCATGCAATGGAGGGGGCGTTTGGGTGCAATCGTGTCCACTGCCCTGGTGGCAGCAGTATGCCAGCTATCCACCAGAGCGTCGACAGGAGCACCAACCAGTTCAGCGGGTAACCCACCCATAGCATCCTGGAAACCAATAGGATCCAGTAGCCTGCATGGGCGGACCATCTTAATGGGTCCAACTCCCCGCGGGGAGGGGGTGCCAGTGTGAGGCTGCATTTAATCAGGTACAGTCCGACCATGACAAGGGGACTGACTCAAGGTCAGTCACCATCGGTCCACTCTCTCTCTGTGCATTTGTGAAAACCAAATCTAATGTATGTCCTGCCTCATGGGTGGGGACGTTGACAAGTTGGGACATGTCCAGGGAAGCCATGGTTTCCAAGAACTCTAGAGCTGGACCCGAAACCTGAGCCTCCGCATGGATGTTGAAGTCCCCCAATACTAAAAGCCTAGGGGACCTCAACAACGCCCCGGATACATTTGTTGTTCTTTCTTCAGAATACAAAGATGTCCTCTCCCCCCCCCGCCCAGAACACGGGGAACCCTGTTTTCTAGGCAGGATCTGAAAAGCTGAAGCAGGTCTGGTTCCTTTTGTTTGTATTTCTCATGAGCCCAGCACAGCATAGGGTGTGTCTACATTCTACAGCAGTGATGGCGAACCTTTTAGAGACTGAGTGCCCAAACTGCGATTCAGAACCCACTAATTTTTCACAAAGTGCCAATACAGCAATTTAACCTGAATACAGTAGTACCCCAGGTTGCAAATGCTTTGGGTGCTACCCTTCGGGAAAGCAAGGGTCTAAGAAAAGGAGGAGCCCACAAACCACAGTCCCCCTTTCAGCCGGCTCTCTGCACAGAGCCATTTCGAGACTGCCAAAATGGCTCCGTGCAGGTGGCCAGGCGAGGGGGGGTGCAACAGTTTGTGGGCTCCTTCATAGCCCCAGTTTACTCTCCAGGCACGCCACTTTTGGAGAGTAAACTGGGGCTACCAAGAAGCCCACAAACCACTGCCTCCCCTTCGGCCAGCTCTCTGCATGGAGCCGTTTCGGCGGTCTCGAAATGGCTCTGTGCAGAGAGCCGGGTGAAAGGGGGACAACAGTTTGTGGGCTCCTCTATAGCCCCAGTTTACTCTCCAGCCATGCTGCTTTTGGAGAGTAAACTGGGGCTACGAAGGAGCCCACAAGCCGCTGCCGCCTCCCCTTCGCCCGGCTCTCTGCATGGAGCATAGCGGTCTGCTTCGAGCAGAGAGGGAAGAGCCTTGGCTGTGAGGGGGCAATGTTGGGTGACCAGAGAAAGGGCTCCGCGTGCCACATTTGGCATCCGTGCCATGGCTTGGCCAACACTGTTCTACAGCTATAGCAGTTTGGTTCCATCTTAACCGTCCTGGCTCCATCCTGTGGTATCCAGGGAAATGTAGTTCAGTGCACGATTTAGCATTCTCTGCCCGAGGGCTCTTGACACAGTAGGTATCCTGAACCACCAGCACAGAATCCTAAGACCTTCTCCAGAATGCGCCTCCTTGGCTCCCATAGGGCGGAGCCCCAGTCGCTACACTGGAGTCCAACTGCTGTCAGTGGGCAAGGTAGTTGAGGAGTGAATCTTTCTTGGTTAGACATACATTCACACTTTATAGAATGCAATAAACAGGGGGCTGGTCCATGGGGTCACGAAGAGTCGGACATGACTGAACAACAACAACAACAACAACAACAACAACAACAACAACAACAACAACAACAACAACAACAACAAAAAGGGCATTGCAACCCTCCCCTCCCTTCCTCTCTTCCTTTTATAGTGGAACCTTGACTTATGTCATTAATCTGTTCTGGAGGTCTAGACATAAATCAAACATGCCTTAAGTCAAATGAACGTTTCCCATAGAAAGTAATGGGAAAGTGGATTAATCCATTCCAGATGATGGAAAAGACCCCTGAAAACAGCAATTTAACACAAATTTGACTGGGATAGGAGATTCCTTCCTGGGATGTAAATGAACTGTCTCTTCAAAGAGAGGAGGAGGCAGTGGAATTATAGTCCACAAGCTATACGTCTCCACTTTTTAATGTTCATAGCAACAATGTCTAACATTTAAGTTTTACTGAATTTTAACCTGACGTTCCAAGATCTGAACAACCCTATGCTTACCATTAGAGTCCCATAACTGTACAGCTCCCCAACTAAAATGCTTTCATTGTGGACCAGAATTCTGCAGCCAGATTTTTTACAAGACTGAGCCAACTGTCTAACCAGCGAGGCCAGCCCCGAGCTCCCGGCCCTTTTTCTCCTCCAGCGGCAGCGGAAGCTTCGGCGAGGCCGAGGACCAGCTCCAGGTGCTTGGAGCTGTCCTCGCTGAAGCCGCCACTACCAGAGGAGAGGAAGAAGGCAGGAGCATTTTGGAGGCGGCAGCCGTGATGCTGGGTCATGGCTGCCGCTCAATTCCGGTGCCTTGCACCGGGCTCCGAGCTGTAAGTCAGAGCCCGTGGCGCAAGTCAAACAGGCCCCTTCTTGCTGCAAGTCAAATATACTGTAAGTCAAGTGGCATGTAAGTGAAGGTTCCATTGTGTTGTTGTTGTTGTTGTTGTTGTTGTTGTTGTTGTTGTTGTTGTTCGACTCTCACCATGCTCCAAGAACCCCCGGAGGCTGGCTCAGGCCTTCTTACACAACCAGGCAGCTGCCCCCGTGCTTCTTATTTGAGGGGGAGGCCTGGTCCTTGGGAGTTTTAGTTCTTTGGAGGAGCCCTCTGATAATGGCGCCTAATAGGCAGCAAGTCTCAAGCTTCCCTAAAGGCCGAGGCTGCCCTGGAAGTAGTGGGATTGTTTCCTTTTTGTAACTGGAAGCAGGCCTGGAACAGTTTGGCAAAAGAGCCCTGTTCCAGGTGAGTGAAATGCAGGTGCCTCCAGAGAGGACCTCTCGGGGATTCTCATGAGATTGGGTTGAAACTGGTTTGGGGTTATTGAGCTGTAAACCATTGCTCTTGAGTCCTACTTTTGCTTTGGTAGTCTAGACTCTTGTGCAGTCCCAGGTATGGGTGGCGGTAGGTGTATGAATTCATGGTAGCATCCTGACTTCCTGCAATGACACTGCTTTGAGATTAATTAGGAAGATTTGTGGTTTTGGCAGGGGGGTTTGAAAATTGGGATTGCAATCTGATATCATTTGTGCTGTATGGTAAATTGTGCTTTTCAAATTAAGATTTATGCATAATCCAAGGTAATAAATCTTCTGAAATACATTCTCCTTCAAACTACTGTTGCATGATCTGTATCTATAGTGTACTGAGATTTGTGCATGATGTGATTGGTGAAAGTATTGACGGAATTCAGTATAAAGTTTACAAAATGTGGTGTAGCTAAATATGAAAATTATTTTATCCATGCATCATATTTCAAACATAGATTTGAAAAACAGATGTATTTCCCCCTCGTTGTTTTATGAACCAGTTGTGCTTTCTTAAAGTTATGTTGGTCTTGCATGTTTTTAATATTTTGTATGCGAAATGTTACTAATTGAAAGGGCTTGACATGCCTGCTTCTAGTGAAGTTTGGCACAAGGTGTCAGGAACGTGGTTTGGCCATCAGTGATAGGATGCTTGTGAGACCGTGATTTATGGAAGGCCTGAGATTCCTTGAAATGGTTAAGATGGTTTTGGGAGCGTTATCCCCCGGATGAGAAACTGGTCATTTCAGTAATTATATTTTACATCACATACAGAATTAATGCTCAGTTAAGTCAGCCAGACAAATGGTCCAGCCAAAAATGTCTGGCCCAGAAATATTTTTATTAGGCCAACTGTCTATTGGTAAACCATTATTCTGAAAGAAAAATAAAATAAAATAACAACCAACACTCTGTTTGATTTAAATAAGTTTGTGACTGTTTACAATCCTGTTAATTATGGTAATATAGAAACACCATAAGGTGCCTTAAATAGCCAAATACAGAGGTTACAGACAAATAAACAAAATGTAATGTGTTGATTCTAACTATTTTTAGATCAAAGCTTGGAAATCTTACCGATTGGAGCCGCAGCTCCAAGAACTGCACTTCCCAGGATTCTGGGATTTGTAGTCCCAAATAGTGTTTGCAACTTCCGATTCAGATACATTTTATATGGATGAGGTGGATTTGTGTTGTTCTGTTTTGTTGTCTGGCTGACTTAACTGAGCATTAATTCTGTATGTGATGTAAGATATCTTGGGCATATTTAGTCGTATCCAATCGCTCCCACCCACCAAGGAAATCAATATTCTTTCCCCTGTAGGCAGACCCCCTTCTTCATCTAGCATTCGGTGGAGTATTGGCGCTTCTTTCAGGTCACTCTTGAAGGGTGTGCACAAGAAGTGCCCCAGAGAGAGGAGAGGAAGGAGGCGCCCAAGAGGTTAGATCAAGCCTGAAACAGACGTAGCAGCTCTAAAACAAGACATCAGTTTCAGAATGTGCTGTGCTCGTGTTTGTTGCTCCCAAAAATCTCCAAAAGCTGTTTCACCGCAGGCAGAAATGGTACAAAAGAAAACAGCATGTGTTGACGTTAGATATGGGCACCAAACGAAAAATGAAACACTGTTTTGTCATTTTGTTAGGAAATAAATTATTTCATTACCTATCAAGACAGTAGGATGCATTTCATTTTGTGACAAAACGCCATTTCCCCCCTGTAGGATGAAACGATTTGTCCTAGAGGAAATGGCAGGGGAGCGATTCTGGGTAAGCCCCTGAAAATTGGAAAAGTTTGGGGGTAAAGGGGCTTGAGTTATTAAGCTCCAAAGGGGCTACGCACAGGAAAAAACATTTCTAATTGGATTTGGAATGGAAGCCAGCCATGACGGTGATAATTGCTTGGCTGCGGCTTGGCTTCCGAATCCAATTAGAAAGAATTTTTCCTAGGGGCACCCCTTTTGAAGCTTAGTAACTCAGCCCCCAGACCCCCAAACCTTTCTAAATTTGGGGGCTTACAGGGAAGAGCTTAAGGCAGCTCCCCTACCACTTTGGTGCCTCTAGATAGTGTTTCATTTTGTAATGTTTTGTAATGAAACTACTTTGAAAATTTTGTTACAAACGAAGCAAAACTACTAAAGAAACGAAACAAAGCACCATTTTTCGGTTTCGTGCCCAGCTCTAGTGGAAATCATTGGAAACTGACCCTATGTCGTACTATTATACATTCACTTGAATAGTCTCAAACTCCAGTCTCAGTAATGTAATTTTAATTTCTCTGCACGGTCTTATTTGGGCTCCTTCACAGCTGGCTACTGTGTCAAGTATTCCCATTAAGACTCGCATTATAGCATCAATTTTCAGTATAGCTTTAGAAAACTGCCTGTTGGTTTCCATTTGAAAACAGAAGAGCAGTGCATGTCAAGCCCTTACTTTTTCTACATTCTAATTTTGCATATATAACTCTTTTTGATTTTGTTGCATTCACTAGGTTTGCTGGTATGGGTAATCTTCTTAAAGTCCTTACCAGGGAAATTGAAAACTACCCACATTTTTTCCTGGATTTTGAAAGTAAGTTCAAAGATTGGAGCATCATTTTCCCTGACTTTGGGAAGTGGTTGAAAAGGAATGTTTAAGACTGAATTGCTTTGACAGATATCCATGTTGCAAGCAACACAATTGATCTAACTCGTCGTTTTCAAGAATTGTTGACTAAGCACCTTTCCTGTTCCTTTTTCTATTTTTCAGGAACCAAATGGGAAATCTTATAAAAATTCTCACTTGCACAGAGTTTGAGCAAGGGCCAAATTTTTCCTTGACTTTGAAAGTGAGCAAAGCTTCCTGCCCAGCTTGCATTCAGTTCTCAAGTTGTTTTTAAAATTCCTAATACATTGCATGGATTAATAATATGCCATACAAGCGCTATATACAGTGCACACCACTTATACGTTTCTGACTTGAAGTTTGAATGCTGGCTGTACAATTTGTCCAGGATACCAACCATGGTTTTGCAATACAGTCATAGCATTCATAAAACAGTGTGCCTTGTATTCCAAACAGGTGACTGCTTTCTGCACCAGCCAATGCTTTAGAAGCCTGTCGTGACTTTACAGAGAACAGAGTTTTAGTGACTCAATGTTCAATCTGTATCTTCCTAAGTTTGTATCTTGGGTTGTGCCTTTTTGAGGAAAGGAAGTGAGCCTTGAGGTCCCATGCATGCCCTTCCTTTCCCCATGGTCTGGACAAATTGATCATTGTTAAACGGCTAGCACTGTATTCCAAAGAGACTTGTAAGCAAATTATTAAGCCATTTGTTTCTTCTTCTTCTTCTTCTTCTTCTTCTTCTTCTTCTTCTTCTTCTTCTTCTTCTTCTTCTTCTTCTTCTTCTTCTTCTTCTTCTTCTTCTTCTTCTTATTATTATTATTATTAAATGCATACAGGCATTTCACAATACTATGGAACTGCCTTGTAAAGAATAATGTCCACTCGTGCTTTATGTGACATTTTCCTACCCTTTATTCAGTGCTGAATTAACGAAGACCTGGAAGGCAGCCTTTTTTAAAAATCTCCAGGGCTGCAGCAGCAGCCAGGTGGATCCGAGGTCATAGGTCCGTGGTTGGAGTAGCAAGAGGAGGCAGTGGTTTAAGGTTGGGTGTGTCTGATCATGTGCGTGACCTCAGACACACTGAACCTCTGGCCCACTCCCCATGTTGAGAGGAGAAGAAGGTGAAACTCCCCCGGCGTATTGAGATCTTATAATATCAGTGCCTCCCTACCTACTGTACAGTTGATGGACGCTGGTAACGGCTGAGGAGTTTGGCACACTCTTGGTCACCAGTAGTAACTAGGTAGTCCAGGCATGTCCAAAGTCCGGCCTGTGGGCCAAATGTGGCCCGATTTAAAATTTTGAGTGGACTTCAGCCTCTTCTCCCTGCTGGCTCAGCCTGTCACTCATCCCTACTGGCCAGCCCTTCCCTGTGCTGGCTAGAGACGTCACCTTGGAGTTTTAATGTTTTGCCTGTCCTCCCTGCCTTCGTCCATCTCCTCAGCCACCTGCCCTGCCTACCTCTTGGCTCTGTTGCTGCAGCGTCTTCCCCACCTCCTTGCGAGGGAGGGTAGCGTATGCAAGCAATTGTGTGTCTTGGGTGCATGTGGGCCGATTCCCAGGCCGTGCAACAGCCGCTGGGCCCTTGGGCAACTTGAAACCGGAGCATTTGCGGCTGTTGCAGATGCCTTGAGCGGATTCCGCTGCCTGAGCCGCCCCTCTTGACTAAAGAATTAAATCAAATACAGGTTAAAAGAGAGGAGGTTTTAGGACTAATTGATAAATTGAGGATTAACAAGTCACCGGGCCCAGATGGCATCCACCCAAGGGTTATTAGGGAACTGAGAAATGAAATTGCAGATCTCTTAACGGTAATATGCAACTTGTCTCTTCAAACGGCCACAGTGCCGGAGGACTGGAGGATAGCGGATGTCACACCAATTTTTAAAAAAGGAAGGAGGGGGACCCAGGAAACTACAGGCCGGTTAGCCTTACATCTGTCCCAGGAAGATGGTGGAAGGCCTCATCCAAGAGAAAATCTTAAAACACATAAAAGAACAAACCTTGCTGAGAGAAAATCAGCATGGCTTCTGTAAGGGTAAATCTTGTCTTACAAACCTTTTAGAATTTTTGAAAAGGTCAACAGGCACGTGGATTTGGGTGAACCGGTGGATATAGTCTATCTGGATTTTCAAAAGGCTTTTGACACAGTCCCTCACCAAAGGCTGCTGAGAAAATTGCATAGTCAGGGGATAAAAGGGCAGGTCCTCTTATGGATCGAGAACTGGTTGAGATCCCGGAAACAAAGAGTAGGTGTCAATGGGAAATTTTCACAATGGAGAGAAGTGAAAAGCGGTGTGCCCCAGGGCTCGGTCCTGGGACCGGTGCTTTTCAATCTGTTCATAAATGACCTGGAGACAGGGATAAACAGTGAGGTGGCCAAGTTTGCAGATGACACAAAACTTTTCCGTGTGGTAAAAACCAGAGAAGATTGTGAAGAGCTCCAGAAGGATCTCTCCAAACTGGGGGAGTGGGCTGAGAAATGGCAAATGCATTTTAATGTAACCAAATGTAAAGTAATGCACATTGGGGCAAAAAATCCAAACTTCATCTATCAACTCATGGGCTCTGAGTTATCCGTGACGGATCAGGAAAGAGATCTTGGTGTGTTGGTGGACAGCTCTATG
>JAPFRF010000568.1:0-38086 GCA_029282475.1 Phrynocephalus forsythii | reverse complement strand
CCTGAAGTGGGAACGCTGCAGAGAATTCCGGATGCTCCGACATTCCCCGGGAACGCCGGAAAGTTCGGAAGCGACTTCCCGCGCGCCGCCCCGATCCGGGAACGCACGGAATTGCGGACACATTTTTTTCCGATAGTCCTGCTCGGGCGCCGCTCCTATCCGGGAACGCCGCACAGTTCCGTACGCGTTTTTTCCGGACATTCCCAGGTCGGCGCCGGGGCCCCGATCCGGGAACGCGCAGAATTCTGGACGTGTTTTTTCCAGACATTCCCGGGTCGGTGACGGGGCCCCGATGCGGTAACGCCGCGGAATTCCGGACGCATTTTTTTCCGACAATCCCGGCTCGGCGCCGGTCACCTATTCGGGAACGCCGCACAGTTCCGTACGTGTTTTTTCCCGACATTCCCGGGTCGGCACCGGGGCCCCGATCCGGGACCGCCGCGGAATTCGACGATTTTTTTTTCCCGACAATCCCGGCTCGGCGCCGGGGCACCTATTCGGGAACGCCGCGCAGTTCCTTACGCGTTTTTTTCCGACATTCCCGGGTCGGCACCGGGGCCCCGATCCGGGACCGCCGCGGAATTCCGGACGCCTTTTTTCCCGACATTCCCGGCTCGGCGCCGGGGCTCCGATCCAGGAACGCCGCGGAATTCCGGATGCGTTTTTTCCCGACATTCCCGGGTCAGCGCCGGGGCCCCGATCCGGGTACGCCACGGAATTCCGGACGCGTTTTTTCCCGACATTCCCGGGTCGGCTCCGGGGCCCCGATCCGGGAACGCCACGGAATTCCGGAGGCGTTTTTCCCTGACATTCCCGAGTCGGCGCCGGGGCCCCAATGCAGGAACGCCGCGGAATTCGGGACACGTTTTTTGGCCGACATTCCCGAGTCAGCGCCGGGGCCCCGATCCGGGTATGCCGCGGAATTCCAGACGGATTTTTTTGCCAACACTCCCGGCTCGGTGCCGGGGCCCCGATCCGGGAACGCCGCGGAGTTCCGGATGCGTTTTTTTCCGACATTCCCGGCTCGGCGCCGGGGCCGCGGTCCGGGAACGCCGCGGAATTCCAGACGCTGCTTTTCCCGACATTCCCAGGTCGGGCAAAGGCCTCGGCGCGGGAACGCTGCGGAATTCGATGCGTTTTTTTCCGACAATCTGGGCTCGCGCTGGGCCCTATCCGGGAACGCCGCAGTTCCGTGACGCTGCTTTTTCCCAACATTCACGGGTCGGGCGCTGGGGCCCTAATCCGGGAACACCGCAGCAGTTCCGACGATTTTTTCCGACATTCCCGGTCGGGCATCGGGGCCCCGATCCGGGAACGCTGTGGAATTCGGACGCCTTTTTTCCCGACATTCCGGCCGCGCCGCCCCGATCCGGGAACGCCGTGGAATTCCGGATGCATTTTTTCCGAAAATCCTGGCTCGCACTGGGGCCCCTATCCGGGAACGCCGCACAGTTCCGTGACGCTTTTTCGACATTCCCAGGTCGGGCGCCGGGCCCCGATCCGGGTAAGGCGAAATTCTGGACGCGTTTTTTCCCGACATTCCCGGGCGCCGCCTCTCGGTGACGGGCCCCGATGCGGTAACGCCACGGAATTCGGACGATTTTTTTTTTTCCGACACCCGGCTCGGGCGCTGGGTCACCTATTCGGGAACGCCGCACAGTTCCGTGACGATGTTTTTTCCGACATTCCCGGTCGGGCACCGGGCCCCGATCCGGGACCGCCATGAAATTCGACGATTTTTTTCCCGACAATCCCGCTCGCGCCAGGGCACCTATTCGGGAACGCCGAAGTTCCTTACGCTGCTTTTTTTCCAACATTCCCGGTCGGCACCGGGCCTCGATCCGGGACCGCCGCTGAATTCCGACGCTTTTTTCCGACTTTCGGCTCGGCGCTGGGCTCGATCCAGGAACGCCGCGAATTCCGGATGCGTTTCCGAGACATTCCCGGTCGGCCGGGGCCCTGATCCGGGAACGCCACGGAATTCGAGGCGTTTTTCCCTGACATTCCCGAAGTCGGGCGCTGGGCCCCTAATGCAGGAACGCCGTGGGAATTCGGGACACGCGGGCTGACATTCCCGAGTCAGCGCCGCCCCGATCCGGGAACGCCGGAGTTCCGGTCGCGTTTTTTCGACATTCCCGCTCGGCGCTGGGCCGCGTCCGGGAACGCCATGAATTCCAGACGCGTTTTTCCGACATTCCCAGGTCGGGCAAACGGGCCCCGGCGCGGGAACGCTGCGGAATTCTGGATGCGCTTTTTCCGACAATCTGGGGTCGGGCGCTGGGGCCCTATCCGGGAACGCCGCAGTTCCGTGACGATTTTTTTCCCCGACATTCCCGGTCGGGCGCTGGGTTCCCAACCGGGAACACCACGCAGTTCCCGACCCATTTTTTTTTTTTTTCCGACATTCCCGGCCGGCGCTGGGCCCCGTCCGGGAAACGCCGCAGAATTCGGACGCTTGTATTTCCGACATTCACGGCTCGGGTGTCGGGCCCTCATCCAGGAACGCCGCGCAGTTCCGGATGCGTTTTTGCCGACATTCCTGCTCGGGCGCTGGCCCCGATCCGGGTACGCCACGGAATTCGAGGCGTTTTCCCGACATTCCCGAGTCGGCGCCGGGGTCCCGATCCGGGTACCCCGCGGAATTCCGGAGGCGTTTTTTCCCGACATTTCCGAGTCAACGCCGGGGCCCCGATCCGGGTACCCCGCGGAATTCCAGACGCATTTTTTCCCGACAATCCCGGCTCGGCGCAGGGGCACCTATTCGGGAACGCCGCGCAGTTCCTTACGCGTTTTTTATCGAAATTCCCGGCTCGGCGCCGGGGCCCCGGTCCGGGAACGCCGCGGAATTCCAGACGCGTTTTTTCCCGACATTCGCGGGTTGGCAAAGGGGCCCCGATGCGGGAACGCCGCGAATTCGGATGCTTTTTTCCGACAACTGGCTCGGGCGCCGGGCCCCTATCTGGGAACGCCGCAAAGTTCCGTACGCATTTTTTCCTGACATTCCCGGTTCGGCGCCAGGGCCCCGATCCGGGTACGCCGCGGAAATCCAGACAGATTTTTTTGCCAACACTTCTGGCTCGGTGCCGGGGCCCCGATCCGGGAACGCCGCGGAGATCCGGATGCGTTTTTTTCCGACATACCTGCTCGGCGCTGGCTTCCTATCCGGGAACGCCGCAGTTCCGTACGCTGCTTTTTTTCCGACATTCCGGGTCGGGCGCTGGGCCCCAATCCGAACACCGCGCAGTTCTGGACGCCTTTTTTTCCGAGCATTCCCTCGGCGCTGGGGCCCCGTCCGAAACGCTGCAGAATTCGACGCTTGTATTTCCGACATTCACGGCTCGGGCGCTGGGTCCTCATCCAGGAACGCCGCAGTTCCGGATGCGTTTCCGACATTCCCGGCTCGGGCGCTGGAGCCCCGATCCGGGTACGCCACGGAATTCCGAGGCGTTTTTTTCCCCGACATTCCCGAAGTCGGGCGCTGGGCCCCAATGCGGGAACACCGCGAATTCGACACGCACGCCGACATTCCCGAAGCCAGCCCCTGGGCCCCATCCGGGTACCGCCGCGGAATTCCGACGCATTTTTTTGCCGACACTCCCGGCTCGGAGCCGGGCCCCGATCCGGGAACGCCGAGAGTTCCGGATGCGTTTTTTTGACATTCCCGCTCGGGCGCTGGGCCCCGGTCCGGAACGCCGCGAATTCGGACGCGTTTTCCGACATTCCCGGCTCGGGCAAAGGGGCCCCGGCGGGGAACGCCACGGAATTCGATGCTTTTTTCCGACAACCCGGCTCGGGCGCTGGGCCCCTATCCGGGAAAGCCGGAAAGTTCCGTGACGCTGCTTTCCTGACATTCCCGGTTCGGCCGCCAGGGCCCCGATCCAGGAACACCGCGCAGTTCCGACGCATTTTTCCCGACATTCCCGCTCGGCAAAGGGGCCCCGATGCGGGAACGCCACGGAATTCGGAGGCGTTTCCCGACATTCCCGAAGTCGGGCGCTGGGCCCCAATGCGGGAACACCGCGAATTCGGGACGCGGCGGCCGACATTCCTGAAGTCAGCGCCGGGCCCCGATCCGGGTACGCCGCGAATCCTGGACGATTTTTTTGCCGACACTCCCGCTCGAGCCGGGGCCCCGATCCGGGAACGCCGCGAGTTCGATGCGCTTTTTTCCGAGCATTCCTGCTCGGGCGCTGGGTCTCGTCCGGGAACGCCGCGAATTCGACGCTGCTTTTTCCTGACATTCCCAGGTCGGAAAAGGCTCCGACGCTGGGAACACCGCGGAATTCGGACGCGTTTTTCCGATAATCCGGCTCGGTGCCGGGCCCTATCCGGGAAAGCCGGAAAGTTCCTTACGCTGCGTTTTTCCGACATTCCCGGGTTCGGGCGCCAGGGCCCCGATCCGGGAACGCACGGAATTGCGGACGATTTTTTTCAGAAAATCCTGCTCGGGCGCCGGGGCTCTATCCAGGAACGCCGCAGTTCCGTGACGCTGCTTTTTCCCGACATTCCCGGTCAGCGCTGGGCCCTAACTGGGAACAACGCGCAGTTCGGACGCATTTTTTCCGACATTCCTAGCTCGGGCGCTGGGGGACCAGGTCCGGGAACGCCGCAGAATTCGGATGCGCTTTTTTCCCGACATTCCCGGCTCGGCGCTGGGCTCCGATCTGGAAACGCCGCGGAATTCCGATACGCTTTTTTCCGACATTCCTGGCTCGGGCGCTGCCCCGATCCGGAACGCCGCGAATTCGACGCGCTTATTCCCGACATTCACGGCTCGGCGCTGCCTCGATCCGGGAACGCCGCGAATTCGACACCTTTTTTTGTTACATTCCTGCTCGGGCGCTGGGCCCCGATCCGAGAACGCCGCGGGAATTCGGATGCATTTTTTTCCCGAAAATCCTGGCTCGGGCGCTGGGGCTCCCTATCTGGGAACGCCGCGGAATTCCGGACGCCTTTTTTCCCGACATTCCCGCTCGGCAAAGGGGCCCCACGCGGGAACGCCACGGAATTCGAGGCGTTTTTTCCCGACATTCCCGAAGTCGCCGCTGGGCCCCAATGCGGGAACACCGCGAATTCGACACGCGGCCCGACATTCCTGGTCAGCGCCGCCCCGATCCGGGGTACGCCGCGGAATCCCGGACGCATTTTTTGCCGACACTCCCGCTCGGAGCCGGGCCCCGATCCGGGAACGCCGGAGTTCCGGATGTGTTTTTTCCGACATTCGCTCGGGCGCCGGGCCCCGTCCGGGAACGCCGCGGGAATTCTGACGCTGCTTTTTCCCGACATTCCCGCTCGCAAAGGGCCCCGGCGCGGAACGCCGCGAATTCGGATGCTTTTTTTTTTCCGATAACCGGCTCGGGCGCTGGGGCCCGTGATCCGGGAAAGCCGGAAAGTTCCAGACGCTGCTTTTCCCGACATTCCCCGGGCGCCAGGGCCCCGATCCAGGAACGCACGGAATTGCGGACGATTTTTTTCCGAAAATCCTGCTCGGCGCAGGGGCTCCCTATCCGGGAACGCCGCAGTTTCAGACGCTGCTTTCCCGACATTCCGGGTCATCGCTGGGCCCTAACTGGGAACACTGCAGTTAGCATTTTTTCCGACATTCCTGCTCGGGCGCTGACCTAGATCCGGGAACGCCGAGAATTCGGACGATTTATTTCCGACGCCCTGCTCAACGCCGGGCCCCGTCCGGGAACGCCGAATTCGGACGCTGCTTTTTCCCGGACATTCCCGCTCGGCAAAGGGGCTCTGATGCGGAACACCGCTGAATTCGATGCGCTTTTTTCGACAACTGGCTCGGGCGCGGGGCCCCTATCCGGGAAAGCGGAAAGTTCCGCGACGCTGCTTCCCGACATTCCCGGTTCGGGCGCCAGGGCCCGATCCGGGAACGCACGGAATTGCGGACGATTTTTTTCCGAAAATCCCGCTCGGGCGCAGGGGCTCCTATCCGGGAACGCCGCAGTTCTGTACGCTGCTTTTTTCCCGACATTCCCGGTCATTGCCGGGCCCCAATCCAGGAACACCGCGCAGTTCCGGACGATTTTTTTTCCGACATTCTCGGCTCGGGCGCTGACCCAGGTCCGGGAACGCCGAGAATTCCGACGATTTATTTCGGGACAAGCCGCTGCTCGGGCGCTGGGCTCGTCCGGGAACGCCGCGAATTCGGACGCTTCCGACATTCCCGCTCGGCGCTGGGCCCCGTCCGGGAACGCCGCGAATTCGACGCGTTTTCCCGACATTCCTGCTCGGCAAAGGGGCCCGATGCGGGAACGCCGCGAATTCCGGATGCTTTTTCCGACAACTGGCTCGGGCGCTGGGGCCTTATCCGGGAAAGCCGGAAAGTTCCGACGCTGCTTTCCCGACATTCCCGGTCGGGCGCCAGGGCCCCGATCCAGGAACACCGCGCAGTTCCGACGATTTTTTCCCCGACATTCCCGCTCGGCAAAGGGGCCCCGATGCGGAACGCCACGGAATTCGAGGCGTTTTTTTCCCGACATTCCCGAAGTCGGGCGCTGGGCCCCAATGCGGGAACACCGCTGAATTCGGGACACGCGGCCGACATTCCCGAAGTCAGCGCCTGGGCTCCGATCCGGGTACGCCGAATCCCGGACGATTTTGCCGACACTCCTGCTCGAGCCGGGCCCCGATCCGGGAACGCCGCGAATTCGACGCGTTTTTTCCCGACATTCCCAGCTCGGGCGCAGTGGCCCCGTCCGGGAACGCCGCGGAATTCGACGCTGTTTTCCCCGACATTCCCGGCTCGCAAAGGGGCCCCGATGCGGGAACGCCGCGAATTCGGATGCTTTTTTCCGATAACTGGCTCTCGGCGCCGGGCCCCTATCCGGGAAAGCGGAAAGTTCCAGACGCTGCTTTTCCCGACATTCCCGGGTCGGCACCAGGGCCCCGATCCAGGAACGCATAGAATTGCGGACGATTTTTTCCCGAAAATCCTGCTCGGGCGCTGGTCCCTATCCGGGAACGCTGAAAGTTCCGTGCTGCTTTTCCCGACATTCTGCCCGCACCAGGGCCCCGATCCAGGAACGCACAGAATTGCGGACGATTTTTTTCCGAAAATCCTGCTCGGCGCTGGGGCCCCTATCCGGGAATGCCGCAGTTCCGACGTGTTTTTTCCCGACATTCCCGGTCATCGCCGGGCCCTAACTGGGAACACCGCGCAGTTCGCATTTTTTTCCGATTCTGCTCGGGCGCTGACCTAGATCCGTGAACGCCGAGAATTCGGACGATGAGCCCCGACGCCTCCTGCTCGGCGCTGGGGCCCGGTCCGGGAACGCCGCGAATTCGGACGCTGCTTTTCCCGACATTCCTGCTCGGGTTGGGTCCCTGATCCGGGACTGCCGCGAATTCGACGCCTTTTTCCCGACATTCCCGGCTCGGCACCGGGCCCGATCCGGGACCGCCGCGGAATTCGGACGCTTTTTTCCCGATTTTCCGGCTCGGGCGCTGGGCTCCGATCCAGGAACGCCGCGAATTCGGATGCTTCCCGAGCATTCCCGGTCGGCCCGGGGCCCTGATCCGGGAACGCCACGGAATTCGAGGCGTTTCCCCGACATTCCCGAAGTCGGCGCTGGGCCCCAATGCAGGAACGCCGTGGAATTCGGGACACGTTTTTTGGCTGACATTCCCGAGTCAGCGCTGCCCCGATCCGGGAACGCCATGGAGTTCCAGATGCGTTTTTTCCGACATTCTCGGCTCGGGCGCCGGGCCGCGTCCGGGAACGCCGCGAATTCCAGACGCTGCTTTTTCCCGACATTCCCAGGTCGGCAAACGGGCCCCGATCCTGGGAACGCTGCGGAATTCTGATGCGTTTTTTCCGACAATCTGGGGTCGGGCGCTGGGCCCCTATCCGGGAACGCCGCAGTTCCGTGACGCATTTTTTCCCGACATTCGGTCGGGCGCTGGGTTCCAACCGGGAACACCACGCAGTTCCCGACCCATTTTTTTCCGACATTCCCGGCTCGGCGCCGGGGCCCCGGTCCGGAAACGCCGCAGAATTCCGGACGCTTGTATTTCCGACATTCACGGCTCGGTGCCGGGGCCCTCATCCAGGAACGCCGCAGTTCCGATGCGCGACATTCGACATTCCTTCTCGGCGCCGGGCCTCGATCCGGTACGCCACGGAATTCGGAGGCGTTTTTTCCCGACATTCCCGAAGTCGGGCGCTGGGTCCCGATCCGGGTACGCCATGAATTCGGAGGCGTTTTTCCCGACATTTCGAAGTCAACGCTGGGCCCCGATCCGGGTACCCCGCGAATTCCAGACGATTTTTTTCCCGATAATCCTGCTCGGGCGCAGGGGCACCTATTCGGGAACGCCGCGCAGTTCCTTACGCGCTTTTATCGAAATTCCCGCTCGGGCGCTGGGCCTCGTCCGGGAACGCCACGGAATTCCAGACGCTGCTTCCCCGACATTCGCGGGTTGGCAAAGGCCCCGGCGCGGGAACGCCGCGAATTCGGATGCGCTTTTCCGACAAACCGGCTCGGCGCGGGGCCCCTATCTGGGAACGCCGCAGTTCCCGTGACGCATTTTTTCCTGACATTCCCGGTTCGGGCGCCAGGGCCCCGATCCGGGGACGCCGCGGAAATCCAGACAGATTTTTTTGCCAACACTTCTGGCTCGGGTGCCGGGCCCCGATCCGGGAACGCCGCGAGATCCGGATGCTTTTTTCCGACATACCTGGGCGGGCGCGCTGCCCTATCCGGGAACGCCGCAAAGTTCCGTGACGCGCTTTTTTCCGACATTCCCGGTCGGGCGCTGGGCCCTAATCCACGAACACCGCGTGCAGTTCTGGACGCCTTTTTTTCGACATTCCAGCTCGGGCGCTGGGCCCCGGTCCGAAACGCTGCAGAATTCGACGCTTGTATTTCCGACATTCACGGCTCGGGCGCTGGGTCTCATCCAGGAACGCCGCGGCAGTTCCGATGCTTTTTTCCGAGCATTCCCGGCTCGGCGCCGAGCCCCGATCCGGGTACGCCACGGAATTCGAGGCGTTTTTTCCCGACATTCCCGAAGTCGGCGCTGGGCCCCAATGCGGGAACACCGCGAATTCGGGACACGCTTTTGGCCGACATTCCCGAAGTCAGCCCCGGGCCCCGATCCGGGTACCCCGCGAATTCGGACGATTTTTTTGCCGACACTCCCGCTCGGAGCCGCCCCGATCCGGGAACGCCGCGAGTTCCGGATGCTTTTTTTTCTGACATTCGCCGCTCGGGCGCCGCCCCCCCGTCCGGGAACGCCGCGAATTCCGACGCTGCTTCCCGACATTCCCCGCTCGGCAAAGGGGCCCCGGCGCGGGAACGCCACGGAATTCGGATGCGTTTTTTTTCCGATAAACCGGCTCGGGCGCTGGCCCCTATCCGGGAAAGCCGGAAAGTTCCGTGACGCTGCTTTTCCTGACATTCCCGGGTTCGGGCGCCAGGGCCCCGATCCAGGAACACCGCGCAGTTCCGACGATTTTTTCCCGACATTCCTGCTCGGCAAAGGGGCCTCGATGCGGGAACGCCACGGAATTCGGAGGCGTTTTTTCCCGACATTCCCGAAGTCGGGCGCTGGGCCCCAATGCGGGAACACCGCGGGAATTCGACACGCTTTTTGGCCGACATTCCCGAAGTCAGCGCTGGGGCCCCGATCCGGGTACGCCGCGAATCCTGGACGATTTTTTGCCGACACTCCCGCTCGAGCCGGGCCTCGATCCGGGAACGCCGCGAGTTCCGATGCTTTTTTTCGACATTCCAGCCTCGGGCGCTGGGCCTCGTCCGGGAACGCCGAATTCCGACGCGCTTTTTTGACATTCCCAGGTCGGAAAAGGCTCCGACGCTGGAACACCGCGAATTCCGACGCGCTTTTCCGATAATCCGGCTCGTGCCGGGCCCCTATCCGGGAAAGCCGGAAAGTTCCTTACGCGCTTTTTCCCGACATTTCCGGGTTCGGGCGCCAGGGCCCCGATCCGGGAACGCACGGAATTGCGGACGATTTTTTTCAGAAAATCCTGGCTCGGGCGCTGGGCCCCTATCCAGGAACGCCGCAGTTCCGTGACGCTGCTTTTTCCCGACATTCCCGGTCAGCGCTGGGGCCCTAACTCCGGAACAACGCGCAGTTCCGACGATTTTTTTCCGACATTCCTAGCTCGGCGCTGGGACCCAGGTCCGGGAACGCCGCAGAATTCCGGATGCTTTTCCCCGACATTCCCGCTCGGCGCTGGGCTCCGATCTGGAAACGCCACGAATTCGGATACGCTTTTTCCCGACATTCCTGGCTCGGCGCTGGGCCCCGATCCGAAACGCCGCGAATTCGGACGCTGAGTTTTTCCCTCGACATTCACGGGTCGGCGCCGCCCCGATCCGGGAACGCCGCGAATTCGACACCTTTTTCCTCGACATTCCAGGCTCGGCGCCGGGCCCCGATCCGAGAACGCCATGAATTCGGATGCATTTTTTTCCCGAAAATCCTGGCTCGGGCGCTGGGGGCCCCTATCTGGGAACGCCGCGAATTCCGACGCCTTTTTTCCCGGACATTCCCGCTCGGCAAAGGGGCCTCACGCGGGAACGCCACGGAATTCGGAGGCGTTTTTCCCGACATTCCCGAAGTCGCCGCCCAGGCCCCAATGCGGGAACACCGCGAATTCGACACGCTTTTTCCCGACATTCCTGTCAGCGCCGGGCCCCGATCCGGTACGCCGAATCCCGGACGATTTTTTTCCCGACACTCCCGGGTCGGAGCCGGGCCCCGATCCGGGAACGCCGGAGTTCCGGATGTGTTTTTTCCGACATTCCGGCTCGGGCGCTGGGCCCCGGTCCGGGAACGCCGAATTCTGGACGCTGCTTTTCCCGACATTCCCGGCTCGGCAAAGGGGCCTCGATCCGGGAACGCCGCGGAATTCCGGATGCTTTTTTTCCGATAACCGGCTCGGCGCTGGGGCCCGTATCCGGGAAAGCCGGAAAGTTCCGTGACGCTGCTTTCCCGACATTCCCGGTTCGGGCGCCAGGGCCCCGATCCAGGAACGCACGGAATTGCGGACGATTTTTTTCCGAAAATCCCGCTCGGGCGCAGGGGCCCTATCCGGGAACGCCGCAAAGTTCCAGACGCTGCTTTTTCCCGACATTCCCGGTCATCGCCGGGGACTAACCGGGAACACCAGTTAGCATTTTTTCCCGACATTCCAGCTCGGGCGCTGACCTAGATCCGGGAACGCCGGAGAATTCCGACGATGAGCTTCCGACGCTTCCCAGGCTCAACGCCGCCTCGTCCGGGAACGCCGCGAATTCGACGCTGTTTTTTCCGACATTCCCGCTCGGCAAAGGGGGCTCTGATGCGGGAACACCGCGAATTCGGATGCTTTTTCCCGACAATCCGGCTCGGCGCCGGGCCCCTATCCGGGAAAGCGGAAAGTTCCGTGACGCTTTTTCCCGACATTCCCGGGTTCGGGCGCCAGGGCCCCGATCCGGGAACGCACGGAATTGCGGACGATTTTTTTCCGAAAATCCCGCTCGGGCGCAGGGGCCCCTATCCGGGAACGCCGCAGTTCTGTACGCGCTTTTTTCCCGACATTCCCGGTCATTGCCGGGCCCCAATCCAGGAACACCGCGCAGTTCCGACGATTTTTTCCGATATTCCCGCTCGGGCGCTGACCCAGGTCCGGGAACGCCGAGAATTCCGACGATGATTTCGACGCCCCGGCTCGGGCGCTGGGGCCCCGTCCGGGAACGCCGGAATTCCGACGCGCTTTTTCCGACATTCCGGCTCGGGCGCTGGGCCTCGTCCGGGAACGCCGCGAATTCGACGCGTTTTCCCCGACATTCCCGGCTCGGCAAAGGGGCCCCGGCGCGGAACGCCGCGAATTCGGATGCTTTTTTCCGATAAACTGGCTCGGCGCGCTGGGCCCCTATCCGGGAAAGCCGGAAAGTTCCAGACGCGCTTTTCCCGACATTCCCGGTTCGGGCGCCAGGGCCCCGATCCAGGAACACCGCGAAGTTCCGACGCATTTTTTCCCGACATTCCCGCTCGGCAAAGGGGCCCCGATCCGGAACGCCACGGAATTCGAGGCGTTTTTTCCCGACATTCCCGAAGTCGGGCGCTGGGCCCCAATGCGGGAACACCGCGAATTCGGGACACGCGGCCCGACATTCCCGAGTCAGCGCTGGCCTCGATCCGGGACGCCGCGAATCCCGGACGTTTTTTTGCCGACATTCCCGCTCGAGCCGGGCCTCGATCCGGGAACGCCGCGAATTCGACGCTTTTTTCCGACATTCCCAGCTCGGGCGCAGTGGCCCCGTCCGGGAACGCCGCTGAATTCGACGCTGCTTTTCCCGACATTCCCGCTCGGGCAAAGGGGCCCCGATCCGGAACGCCGCGAATTCGGATGCGTTTTTTCCCGACAACTCGGCTCGGGCGCCGGGCCCCGATCCGGGAAAGCGGAAAGTTCCGACGACGCTTTTTTCCGACATTCCTGCCCGCACCAGGGCCCCGATCCAGGAACGCACAGAATTGCGGACGCATTTTTTTTTTGTCGGGAAAATCCTGCTCGGGCGCTGGGTCCCCTATCCGGGAACGCCGAAAGTTCCGACGCTGCTTTTCCCGATATTCCCGGTCGGGCACCAGGGCCTCGATCCAGGAACGCACAGAATTGCGACGATTTTTTCTCCGAAAATCCCGGCTCGGGCGCTGGGCCCTATCCGGGAATGCCGCAGTTCCGACGTGTTTTTTCCCCGACATTCCCGGTCATCGCTGGGCCCCAATCCGGGAACACCGCGAAGTTCGCATTTTTTTCCGACATTCCCGGGTCGGGCGCTGGGACCCAGATCCATGAACGCCGCGAAATTCCGGACGATTTATTTCCGACGCTCCCGGTCGGGCGCCGGGCCCCGTCCGGGAACGCCGCGAATTCGACGCGTTTTTTCCCCGACATTCCCGGGTCGGGTTGGGTCCCGATCCGGGACTGCCGCGAATTCGACGACGCTTTTTTCCCCGACATTCCCGGCTCGGGCGCCGGGCCCCGATCTGGAAACGCCAAGAATTCTGGATACGTTTTTTCCCGACATTCCCGGTCGGGCGCTGGCCCCGATCCGGGAAACGCCACGGAATTCGACGATTTATTTCCGACATTCCAGGGTCGGCGCCGGGCCCCGATCCGGGAACGCCACGGAATTCGGAGGCATTTTCCCCGACATTCCCGAGGTCGGCGCTGGGCCCCAATCCAGGAACGCCGCGAATTCGGGACACGTTTTTTCCCGACATTCCCGGTCAGCGCCAGGGCCCCGATCCGGGGGACGCCGCGGAAAATCCAGATGGATTTTTTTGTTAACACTCCCAGGTCGGGCCGGGCCCCGCCTCCGGGACGCCGCGAAACTCCAGACGCTGCTTTCCCCGACCTTCCAGGGTCGGCACCGGGCCCCGATCCTGGAACGCCGTGGAGTTCTGATGCGTTTTTTCCCGACATTCATTCCGGCTCGGGCGCTGGGCCCCGGTCCGGGAACGCCGCGAAATTCCAGACGCGTGTTTTTCCCGACGCCTCCCAGGTCGGGCGCCAGGGCCCCGATCCGGGACGCCGCGGAATTCCAGACTCGTATTTTCCCGATTTTCGCAGGTCGGGGCCGGGCCCCGATCCTGGGACGCCGTGGTATTCCCGAAGTTTTTTTTTTCCCCGACCTTCCCAGGTCAGCGCCGGGGCCGCGGAATTCCAGAAGCCTTTTATCCCGACATTCCCGGTCGGGCGCTGGGGCCCCAATCCGGGACGCCGCGAATTCCAGAGGCCTTTTTTTCCCGACGCCTCGGGGTCGGGCCGGGCCCCGATCCGGGACGCCGTGAAATTTCCAACGAGTTTTTTTCCAACCTTCCTGGGTCGGGCGCTGACCCCGATCCGGGACGCCGGGAATTCGGACGCCGACTTTTTCCCGGCCCTTCCCTGGTCGGGCGCCAGGGCCGCGATCCGGGACGCCGGGAATTCCTGACGCACGTTTTTTTCCCGACATTCCCGGTCGGGCGCTGGGCCCCGAACAGTGGACGCCGCAGAATTCCAGATGCGCTTTTTCCCGACATTTCCAGGTCGGCGCCGCCCCGATCCAGGACGGAATACCGGATGTGTTTTTTCCCGACGCCCCCGGTCGGGCTCTGGGGCCCCGATCCAGGGACGCCGCGGAATTCGGACTTGTTTTTTTCCCGACCTTCCTGGGTCAGCGCCGGGCCCCGATCCGGGGTCGCCGAACTCCTGACGCTTTTTTTTCTGACCTTCCCGGTCGGGCGCCGGGCCCCGATCCGGGACACCGCGAACTCCGGATGCTTTTTTTCCGACCTTCCCGGTCGGCGCCACGGCCCCGATCCTGGGACGCCGCGAATTCGGATGAGTTTTTTCCGACCTTCCCGGGTCGGGCGCTGGGCCCCCGATCCGGGACGCCGCGAATTCCGACACGTTTTTTCCCCGACATTCCCGGTCGGGCGCCTGGGCCCCGATCCGGGACGCCGGGGGATTCCCGGACATGTTTTTCCCGACATTCCCGGTCAGCGCTGGCCCCGATCCGGGAACGCCGCAGAATTCCAGAGGCGTTTTTTCCCGACATTCCCAGGGTCGGGCGCCAGGGCCCCGATCCAGGGATGCCGCGAATTCCAGAGGCCTTTATTCCTGACCTTCCCAGGTCGGCGCCTGGGCCCCAATCCAGGGACGCCGCGAACTCCAGACTCGTATTTTCCGAATTCTCGGGTCGGGGCCGGGCTCTGATCCGGGACGCCGTGGTATTCCCAGAGGAGTTTTTTTCCCCGACATTCCCGGTCGGGCGCCGGGCCCCGATCCGGGGACGCCGCAACTCCAGACGCCTTTTTTCCCGACATTCCGCGGGTCGGGCCGGGCCCCGATCCGGGACGCCGGAATTTCCAACGAAGCTTTTTCTCCAACCTTCCTGGTCGGGCGCTGGGCCCCGATCCGGGACGCCGTGGAATTCGACGCTGCTTTTCCCATCCTCCCGGGCGGCGCGGGCGCCCGATCCGGGACGCCACGGAATCCGAGGCGCTTTCCCGACGCTTCCGGTCGGGCGCCGGGGCCCCATCCGGGGACGCCGGGACGACGCTGCGAATTCCAGAGGCCGGGCGCTTCCCGACGCCGCGAATTCGATGGCGTTTCCCGACGCCTGGTCGGGCGCTGGGGCCCCGATCCGGGACGCCGCGGGAATTCCAGAGGCCTTTTTCCCGACGACATTCCCGGTCGGAATCTGGGCCCCGATCCGGGACGCCGCGGGAATTCCAGACACATTTTTTCCCGACATTCCCGGTCGGCGCGGGCCCCGATCCGGGACGCCGCGGAATTCCAGACACGCGCTTCCCGGGACGCTTCGGTCGGGCGCTGGAGCCCCGATCCGGGACGCCGCAGAATTCCGACGCGCTTCCCGCGCTCCCAGGTCGGGCGCCGGGCCCCGATCCGGGGACGCCGCGAACTCCGACGCCAATTTTTTTCCTTCTCGGGTTGGCGCTGGGCGCCCCGATCCGGGACGCCACGGAATTCGACGCGCTTTTTTCCGGTTTCCGGGACAGCGCCGCCCCGATCCGGGACGCCGCGAATTCCGGACGAGTTTTTTCGGCTCCCCGGTCGGGCGCCGCCCCGATCCGGGACGCCGGAATTCCGACGATTTTTCCCGACATTCCCGGGTCGGGCGCCGGGCCCCGATCCGGGACGCCGCGAATTCGGACGACGCGTTTTTCCCCGACATTCCAGGGTCGGGCGCCGGCCCCGATCCGGGACGCCGCGTAATTCCAGAGGCCTTTTTTTCCCGACGGGTGGGCGCCGCCCCCAATCCGGAAACGCCGCGAATTCCAGAGGCCTTTTTCCCCGGTTCCCGGGTCAGGAATCGGGGCCCCGATCCGGGACGCCGCAGAATTCCAGACACATTTTTTTCC
This sequence comes from Phrynocephalus forsythii, assembly GCA_029282475.1. Classification (NCBI taxonomy): domain Eukaryota; kingdom Metazoa; phylum Chordata; class Lepidosauria; order Squamata; family Agamidae; genus Phrynocephalus; species Phrynocephalus forsythii. Next base: position 22,189 of record JAPFRF010000568.1, on the reverse strand, counting down.
CCGACGCTCCCAGGTCGGGCGCCGCCCCGATCCGGGGGACGCCGCGAAACCCAGGCGCGTTTTTTCCCGACATTCCACGGTTGGCGCCAGGGCCCCGATCCGGGACGCCACGGAATTCGGACGCTTTTTCCCGATCTTCCCAGGACGGGCGCCGGGCCCAGATCCGGGACGCCACGGAATTCGGACGCTGTTTTTTCCCGGTTCCCGGTCGGGCGCTGCCCAGATCCGGGACGCCACGGAATTCGGACGGCGTTTTTTTCCCGACACTCCCGGTCGGGCACAGGCCCCGCCCGGGACGCCGCGAACTCCAGATGCGAGTTTTTCCCGACCTTCCAGGGTCGGGCGCCGGGCCTCCCGATCCGGGATGCCGCGAACTCCGACGCGCTTTTTTCCCGACATTCCAGGGTCAGGCGCCGGGCCCCGATCCGGGACGCCGCGAAACTGCGGACGCTTTTTCCTCGATATTCCCGGTCGGGCGCCGGGCCTCATCCGGGAACGCCGCGAAACTCCGACGCGCTTTTTTTTTCCGGTCAACGCCGGGCCTCGATCCGGGACGCCGTTCCGACGCGCGCTTTCGGTTCCCGGTCGGGCGCTGGGATCCGGGACGCCGCGAATTCGGACGCGCTTTTTTCCCGACATTCCCAGTCGGGCGCTGGGCCCCGATCCGGGACGCCGCGAATTCCGAGGCGTTTTTCCCGACGCCCAGGTCGGGCGCTGGGCCCCGATCCGTGGACGACGCGCAGAATTCCAGAGGCCTTTTTTCCCGACATTCCCGGTCGGGCGCCGGGCCCCTAACTGGAACGCCGCGGAATTCCGACGCGTTTTTCCCGACGCCTCGGTCGGCGCTGCCTCCCGATCCGGGACGCCGCGAATTCCAGAGGCGCGATTTTCCCGACACTTCCACGGTTGGCGCTGGGCCCCCGATCCGGGACGCCACGGAATTCGACGACGCTTTTTCCCAACCTTCCCAGGATGGCGCTGGGCCCCGATCCGGGATGCCGCGATTCCGGATGAGTTTTTTTCCCGACATTCCCGGTCGGGCGCGCCCCCAGATCCGGGACGCCACGGAATTCGGACGCGCTTTTTTCCCGACACTTCCCGGTCGGCGCAGGGGCCCCGATCCGGGACGCCGCGAACTTCCAGACGCGCTTTTTTCCCGACCTTCCAGGGTCGGGCGCCGCCCCGATCCGGGATGCCGCGAAATTCGACGCTGCTTTCCCCGACATTCCAGGGCGGGGCCGCCCCATCCGGGACGCCGCGGAACTCCGGACGCTGCTTTTTCCCGACCTTCCCGGTCGGCGCTGGCCCGATCCGAAACGCCGCGGAATTCCAGAAGCCTTTTGTCCTCGACATTCCCGGTCAGAATCGGGCCCCGATCCAGGGACGCTGCGGGAATTCCAGACACGCTTTTTTCCGACGCCCCGGTCGGCGCTGGGCCTCGATCCGGGACGCCGCGAATTCCTGAGGCGCTTTCCCCCGCCTCCCGGGTCAACGCCGCCCCGATCCGGGACACCGCGAACTCCAGACGCTGTTTTTCCCGACACTTCCAGGGTCGGCGCCAGGGCCCCGATCCGGGACGCCACGAATTCGGACGCGCTTTTCCCGACCTTCCCAGGACAGCGCTGGGCCACGATCCGGGATGCCGCGATTTCCGGATGAGTTTTTTCCCGACATTCCCGGGTCGGGCGCTGGGCCCAGATCCGGGACGCCATCCGGAATTCCGGACGAGTTTTTTTTTTTCCGACATTCCCGGTTGGCACAGGGGCCCCGCCCCGGGATGCCGCGAACTCCAGACGCGCTTTTTCCCCGACCTTCCAGGGTCGGGCACCGCCCCGATCCGGGATGCCGCGAACTCCGGACGATTTTTTTCCTGACCTTCCCGGGTCGGGCGCCGGGCCCCGATCCGGGACGCCGCGAAACTCCGACACGCTTTTTCCGACGCTCCCGGTCGGGCCAGGGCTCCAATCCGGGACGCCGCGAATTTCGATGCGCTTTTTCCCGACCTTCCCGGTCGGGCGCTGGCCCCCATCCGCAATGCCGCTGAGTTCGGATGAGTTTTTTCCCCGACATTCCCGGTCGGGTGCCTGGGCCCAGATCCGGGGACGCCAGGGAATTCCGGTCGAGTTTTTTCCCGACATTACCGGGTCGGCGCTGGCCCCGATCCGGGACGCCGCGGAATTCCAGAGGACTTTTTTCCTCGACATTCCCAGGTCGGGCGCCAAGGCCCCGATCCGGGACGCCGCGAATTCCGGACGCTTTTTCCCCGACATTCCCAGGTCTGCGCCGGGCCCGATCTGGGGAAGCCGCAGAATTCGACACGCTTTTTTCCCGACATTCCCGGTCAGCGCTGGGGCCCCGATCCGGGACGCCTAAATTCCAGAGGACTTTTTTCCCGACATTCCCAGGTCTGCGCCGGGGCCCCGATCTGGGGACGCCGCAGAATTCCGGACACGCTTTTTCCCGACATTCCCGGTCAGCGCTGGGCCGCCCGATCCGGGAATTTCAGAAGCCTTTTATCCCGACATTCCCGGCCGGCGCTGGGCCCCGATCCAGGGACGCCGCGAATTCCGAGGCGTTTTTTCCGACGCCCCGGTCGGGCGCTGGGCCCCGATCCGGGACGCCGCGGAATTCCAGAGGCCTTTTTCCCCGACGCCCCGGTCGGGCGCTGCCCCCATCCGGGACGCCGAGGAATTCCTGAGGCGCTTTCCCGACATTCCCGGTCGGGCGCCGGGCCCCGAATCCGGGAACGCCGCGAACTCTCGACGCGTTTTTTCCGAACTTCCACGGTTGGCGCTGGGGCCCCGATCCGGGATGCCACGGAATTCGACGCGCTTTTTCCGACCTTCCCAGGACGGCGCCAGGGCTACGATCCGGGATGCCGCGATTTCCGGATGAGTTTTTTCCCCGACATTCCCGGTCGGGCGCCGGGCCCAGATCCGGGACGCCACGGAATTCGACGAAGTTTTTCCCCGACACTCCCGGTTGGCACAGGGGCCCCGATCCGGGACGCCGCGGAACTCCAGACGCGCTTTTTTCCCGACCTTCCAGGGTCGGGCGCCGCCCCGATCCGGGATGCCGCGAACTCGACGCTGCTTTTCCCGACCTTCCAGGGTCGGGCGCCGGGCCCCATCCGGGACGCCGCGGAACTCGCGGACGCTTTTTTTTCCCGACCTTCCCGGTCGGGCGCTGCCCCGATCCGGGAAACGCCGTGGAATTCCAGAAGCCTTTTGTCCCGACCGGGGACGGTCAGAATCGGGCCCCGATCCAGGGACGCTGCGGAATTCCAGACACGCGCTTTTTTCCGACGCTCCCGGTCGGGCGCTGCCCCGATCCGGGACGCCGCGAATTCCTGAGGCGCTTTTTTCCCGACGCCCCCGGTCAACGCTGGGCCCCGATCCGGGACACCGCGAACTCCAGACGCGTTTTTTCCCAAACTTCCAGGGTTGCTGCTGGGGCCCCGATCCGGGACGCCACGGAATTCGACGCGCTTTTTTCCCCGACCTTCCCAGGACAGCGCCGGGCCACGATCCGGGATGCCGCGATTTCCGGATGAGTTTTTTCCCGACATTCCCGGTCGGGCGCCGGGCCCAGATCCGGGACGCCGCGAATTCCTGAGGCGCTTTCCCGACATTCCTGGGTCAACGGGCGGGCCCCGATCCGGGACACCGTGGAATTCCAGACGCGTTTTCCCGACGCTTCCCAGGGTCGGCGCTGGGGCCCCGATCCGGGACGCCACGGAATTCGACGCTGCTTTTCCCGACCTTCCCAGGACAGCGCTGGGCCACGATCCGGGATGCCGCGAATTCCGGATGAGTTTTTTTCCCGACATTCCCGGTCGGGCGCCGGGCCCAGATCCGAGGACGCCGGGAATTCCGGATGAGTTTTTTTCCCGACATTCCCGGGTTGGCGCAGGGCCCCGCCTCCGGGATGCCGCGAACTCCAGATGCTTTTCCCCGACCTTCCAGGATCGGGCACTGCCCCGATCCGGGATGCCGCGAACTCCGACGCATTTTTTCCTGACCTTCCCGGTCGGGCGCCGGGCCCCGATCCGGGACGCCGCGAAACTCCGACGCGCTTTTTTCCCGACGCTTCCGGGTCGGGTGCGCCAGGCTCCAATCCGGGGCCGCCGGAATTCGGATGCTTTTTTCCCCGACCTTCCCAGGTCGGGCGCTGGGCCCCGATCCGGGATGCAGCGGAGTTCGATGAGTTTTTTCCGACATTCCCGGTCGGGTGCCTGGGCCCAGATCCGGGACGCCGGGAATTCCGACGAAGTTTTTTCCCGACATTACCGGTCGGGCGCTGGGCCCCGATCCGGGACGCCGCTGAATTCCACAGGACTTTTTTCTCGACATTCCCAGGTCGGGCGCCAAGGCCCCGATCCGGGACGCCGCGAATTCGGACGCTGCTTTTTTCCGACATTCCCGGGTCGGGCGCTGGCCCCGATCCGGGACGCCGCGAATTCCAGAGGCCTTTTTTTCCGACGCCTCCCGGGTCGGGCGCTGGGCCCCATCCGGGAAACGCCGCGGAATTCCAGAAGCCTTTTGTCCCGACATTCCCGGTCAGAATCGGGCCCCGATCCGGGACGCTGCGGAATTCCAGACACGCTTCCTCGCATCCCGGTCGGGCGCGCGCCCCCGATCCGGGAACGCCGCGAACTCCGACGCGCTTTTTCCTGACGCTTCCGGTCAACGCTGGGCCCCGATCCGGGACGCCGCGAAATCCGACGCTTCGGCCCCCGGGTCGGGCGCTGCCTCGATCCGGGACGCCACGGAATTCGAGGCGTTTTTTCGACGCTTCCCGGGCGCGCGGGGCCCCGATCCGGGACGCCGCGAATTCCGGACGCGCTTTTTCCCGACATTCCCGAAGTCGGGCGCTGGAGCTCGATCCGGGACGCCGCGAATTCCGAGGCGTTTTTTCCCGACGCTTCCCGGTCGGGCGCTGCCCCCCGATCCGGGGACGCCGCGAATTCCAGAGGCCTTTTTCCCGACGCCTTCGGTCGGGCGCTGGGGCCCCGATCCGAAACGCCGCGGAATTCCAGAAGCCTTTTGTCCCGACATTCCCGGTCAGAATCGGGCCCCGATCCGGGACGCCGCGGAATTCCAGACACATTTTTTTCGCGACGCTTCCGGTCGGGCGCTGGCGCCGATCCGGGACGCCGAGGAATTCCTGAGGCGTTTTTTCCCGACGCTCCCGGTCGGGCGCTGGGCCCGATCCGGGACGCCACGAATTCCGAGGCGTTTTTCCCGACGCTTCCCGGTCGGGCGCCGCCCCGATCCGGGACGCCGCGACTTCCGACGCTGCTTTTCCCGACGCCTTCCCGGTCGGGCGCTGGGCCCCGATCCGGGACGCCGCGAATTCCGACGCGCTTTTTTCCCGACGCTCCCGGTCGGGCGCCGCCCCCGATCCGGGACGCCGCGAATTCCGACGCGCTTTTTTCCGACATTCCCGGTCGGGCGCCGCCCCGATCCGGGACGCCGCGAATTCCGAGGCGTTTTTTCCCGACAAGCTTCGGTCGGGCGCTGGGCCCCGATCCGGGACGCCGCGGAATTCCAGAGGCCTTTTTTCCCGACGCTCCCGGTCGGGCGCTGGGGCCCCAACCGGGAACGCCATGGAATTCCAGAGGCCTTTTTCCCGACTTTCCGGGTCAGAATCGGGCCCGATCCGGGACGCCATGGAATTCCAGACACATTTTTTTCCCGACGCCCCGGTCGGGCGCTGGGCCCCGATCCAGGGACGCCGAGGAATTGCTGAGGCGTTTTTTCCCGTGTTCCCGGTCGGGCGCTGCCCGATCCGGGAACGCCGCGAATTCGACGACGCTTTTTTCCCGGCCATTCCCAGGTCTGCGCCGGGGCCCCGATCCGGGGACGCCGCGGAATTCCGGACACGTTTTTTCCCGACATTCCCGGGTCAGCGCTGGGGCCCCGATCCGGGGACGCCGCGGAATTCCAGAGGACTTTTTTTTCCGACATTCCCAGGTCGGCGCTGCCCCGATCTGGGACGCGCGCGAATTCCGACACGCTTTTTCCCGACTTCCCGGGACAGCGCCGGGACGCCGAAATTCCAGAAGCCTTTTTATCCCGAATTCCCGGTCGGGCGCTGCCCCCGATCCGGGACGCCGCGAATTCCGACGCTGCTTTTTCCCGACTTCCCGGTCGGGCGCCGCCCCGATCCGGGACGCCACGGAATTCGAGGCGCTTTTTCCGACCTTCCTCGGTCAACGCTGCCCCGATCCGGGACGCCGCGAACTTCCAGACGCTGTTTTTTCCCGACGCCCCGGTCAACGCCGCCCCGATCCGGGACGCCGCGAATTCCGACGCTGCTTTTTCCGACATTCCCGGGTCGGGCGCCGGGCCCCGATCCGGGACGCCGCGAATTCCTGAGGCTTTTTTTCCCGACTCCCGGTCGGGCGCTGGGTCCCGATCCGGGAACGCCGCGAACTCCGACGCGCTTTTCCCGACGCTCCCGGTCAACGCCGGGCCCCGATCCGGGACGCCGCGAATTCGACGCTTTTTTCCCGACATTTCCAGGTCGGGCGCTGGGCCCCGATCCGGGACGCCGCGAATTCCAGAGGCCTTTTTTTCCCGACGCCCAGGGTCGGGCGCTGGGCCCCCAATCCGGGGACGCCGCGGAATTCCAGAGGCCTTTTGTCCCGACATTCCCGGGTCAGAATCGGGCCCGATCCGGGACGCCATGGAAATTCCAGACACATTTTTTTCCCCGACGCCTCCGGTCGGGCGCGGGCCCCGATCCGGGACGCCGAGGAATTCCTGAGGCGTTTTTTTTCCCGTGTTCCTGGGTCGGGCGCTGCCCCGATCCGGGAATTCCGCGAATTCGACGCTGCTTTTTCCCGTCATTCCCAGGTCTGCGCCGGGGCCCCGATCTGGGGAAGCCGCAGAATTCCGGACACGTTTTTTCCCGACATTCCCGGGTCAGCGCTGGGGCCCCGATCCGGGGACGCCGCGTAATTCCAGAGGACTTTTTTCCCGACATTCCCAGGTCTGCGCCGGGGCCCCGATCTGGGGACGCCGCAGAATTCCGGACACGTTTTTTCCCCGACATTCCCGGGACAGCGCCGGGGCCGCGGAATTCCAGAAGCCTTTTTATCCCGAACTTCCCGGGGCGCCGGGCCCGATCCGGGACGCCATGAATTCGGACGCTGCTTTTTCCCGGCTTCCGGTCGGGCGCCGGGCCCCAGATCCGGGACGCCGCGAATTCGACGCTGCTTTTCCCCGACATTCCCGGTCGGGCGCTGGCCCCGATCCGGGACGCCGCGAAATTCCAGAGGCCTTTTTTTCCCGACGCTCCCGGTCGGGCGCTGGCCCCCCGATCCGGGAACGCCGTGGAATTCCCAGAAGCCTTTTGTCCCGACATTCCCGGTCAGCGCTGGGCCCGATCCGGGACGCTGCGAATTCCAGACACGCTTTTTTCCCGACTTCCCGGTCGGGCGCTGGGCCGTGATCCGGGAACGCCGCGAACTCCGACGCGTTTTTCCCCGACATTCCCGGTCGGCGCTGGGGCTCGATCCGGGACGCCGCGAATTCCGACGCGCTTTTCCGACATTCCCGGTCGGGCGCTGCCCCCGATCCGGGACGCCACGGAATTCGGAGGCGTTTTTTCCCGACATTCCCGGTCGGGCGCTGGGTCCCGATCCGGGACGCCGCGAATTCCAGAGAGGCGTTTCCCCGACGCCTCCCGGTCGGGCGCCGCCCCGATCCGGGACGCCGCGAGAATTCCAGAGGCCTTTTTCCCCGACGCCTCCGGTCGGGCGCTGGGCCCCGATCCGGGGACGCCGCGGAATTCCAGAAGCCTTTTGTCCCGACATTCCCGGTCAGAATCGGGCCCCGATCCGGGACGCTGCGGAATTCCAGACACGCTTCGGTTCGGGCGCTGGGCCCCGATCCGGGACGCCACGAATTCCGACGCGCTTTTTCCCCGGCTTCCCGGTCGGGCGCTGCCTCGATCCGGGACGCCACGGAATTCGAGGCGCTTCCCGACGCCCGGTCGGGCGCTGGGGCCCCGATCCGGGACGCCGCGAATTCGATGCGCTTTTTCCCGACGCCTCCGGTCGGGCGCCGGGCCCCGATCCGGGACGCCGCGAATTCCGACACGCTTTTTTCCCGACATTCCCGAAGTCGGGCGCTGGGCCCCGATCCGGGACGCCGCGAATTCCGGAGGCGTTTTTCCCGACATTCCCGGTCGGCGCCGGGCCCCGATCCGGGACGCCGCGGAATTCCAGACGCTGCTTTTGTCCCGACATTCCCGGTCGGGCGCTGAGCCCCGATCCGGGACGCCGCGAATTCCGAGGCGCTTTTTCCCGACGCTCCCGGTCGGGCGCTGGGCCCCGATCCGGGACGACGCGGAATTCCAGAGGCCTTTTTTCCCCGACGCTTCCCGGTCGGCGCCAGGGCCCCCGATCCGGGAAACGCCGCGGGAATTCCAGAAGCCTTTTGTCCCGACATTCCCGGTCAGAATCGGGCCCGATCCGGGACGCTGCGGAATTCCAGACACATTTTTTTCCGACGACGCTCCCGGTCGGGCGCTGGGCCCGATCCGGGACGCCGAGGAATTCCTGAGGCGTTTTTTTCCCGCTTCCGGGTCGGGCGCTGGGCCCCGATCCGGGACGCCGCGAAATTCGGAAACGCTTTTCCCGACCTTCCCGGTCGGGCGCCGGGCCGATCCGGGACGCCACGGAATTCGAGACGCGTTTTTCCCGAACCCCGGTCGGCGCTGGGGCCCCGATCCGGGACGCCGCGAATTCGACGCTTTTTTCCCGACGCTTCCCAGGTCGGGCGCTGGGGCCCCGATCCGGGACGCCGCGAATTCCGACTGAGTTTTTTCCCGACATTCCCGGGTCGGGCGCTGGGCCCCGATCCGGGACGCCGCGAATTCGAGGCGTTTTTTCCCGACGCTCAGGGTCGGGCGCCGGGGCCCCGATCCGGGACGCCGCGAATTCCAGAGGCCTTTTTCCCCGACGCTTCCCGGTCGGGCGCCAGGGCCCCGATCCGGGAAACGCCATGGAATTCCAGAGGCCTTTTGTCCCGACATTCCCGGTCAGAATCGGGCCCCGATCCGGGACGCCGCGGAATTCGACATGCGCTTTTCCCGACATTCCCGGGTCGGCGCTGGGCCCGCCGGGACGCCGCGAAATTCCATAGGCGCTTTTATCCCGACATTCCCGGTCGGCGCCGCCCCGATCCGGGACGCCGCGGAATTCCGACGCGCTTTTTTCCCGGTGCGGTCCGGTCGGGCGCCGCCCCGATCCGGGACGCCACGGAATTCGACGCGTATTTTTCCCGACGCCAGGGTCGGCGCTGGCCCCGATCCGGGACGCCACGGAATTCGGACGACGCTTTTTCCCGACGGTTCCCGGTCGGGCGCTGCCGCCCCGATCCGGGACGCCGCGAAATTCCGACGCGTTTTTTCCGACATTCCCGGTCGGGCGCTGGGCCCCGATCCGGGACGCCGCGAATTCCAGAGGCCTTTTTTTTCGACGCTCCCGGTCGGCGCTGGGCCCCGATCCGGGACGCCATGGAATTCCAGACGCCTTTTTTTCCGACATTCCCGGGTCGGGCGCTCGGGCCCCGATCCGGGACGCTGCGAATTCCAGACACGCTTTTTTCCTCTCGCCTTCCCGGTCGGGCGCTGGGCCCCGATCCGGGACGCCGCGAAATTCCTGAGGCGTTTTTTCCCGACACGCCCAGGTCGGGCGCTGGGCCCCGATCCGGGACGCCGCGAATTCCGACGCTGCTTTTCCCGACGCCTTCCCGGTCGGGCGCTGGCCCCGATCCGGGACGCCGCGAATTCGACGACGCGTTTTTTCCCCGACACTCCCGGTCGGCGCTGGGCCCCGATCCGGGACGCCACGGAATTCCACGAAGCTTTTTTCCCGACCTTCCCGGGTCGGCGCTGCCCTCGATCCGGGACGCCGCGAATTCCGACGCGCGCTTTTTCCCGACTTCCCAGGGTCGGGCGCCGCCCCGATCCGGGACGCCGCGAATTCCGACGCTTTTCCCGACATTCCCGGGTCGGGCGCGGGGCCCCGATCCGGGACGCCGCGGAATTCCGACGGCGCTTTTCCCGACGCCCCGGTCGGGCGCTGGGCCCCAATCCGGGACGCCGCGAATTCCGACGCGTTTTTTCCCGACATTCCCGGTCGGGCGCTGGAGCCCCGATCCGGGACGCCGCGGAATTCCGAGGCGTTTCCCGACGCTTCCCGGTCGGGCGCTGGGCCCCGATCCGGGACGCCGCGGAATTCCAGAGGCCTTTTTTTCCCCGACATTCCCGGTCGGGCGCTGGGCCCCGATCCGGGAACGCCATGGAATTCCAGAGGCCTTTTGTCCCGACATTCCCGGTCGGGCGCGGGCCCCGATCCGGGACGCCGCGAATTCCAGACATGTTTTTTCCCGACATTCCCGGGTCAGCGCCGGCCCCATCCGGGACGCCGCGAATTTTATCTCGGTATTTTCCCGACATTCCCGGTCGGGCGCTGCCCCGATCCGGGACGCCGCGAATTCCAGACGCGCTTTTTCCCGACATTCCCGGGTCGGGCGCTGGGCCCCGATCCGGGACGCCACGGAATTCGACGCGCTTTTTTCCCGACGCCTCGGTCGGGCGCTGGGCCCCGATCCGGGACGCCGCGGGAACTCCAGACGCGTTTTTCCCGAACTTCCAGGGTCGGCGCTGGGGCCCCGATCCGGGACGCCACGGAATTCCGACGCTGCTTTTCCCGACCTTCCCAGGACGGGCGCCGGGCCCTGATCCGGGACGCCGCGAATTCCGGATGAGTTTTTTCCCCGACATTCCCGGTCGGGCGCCGGGCCCCTGATCCGGGACGCCGCGAATTCCGGACGAAGCTTTTTCCCGACATTCCCGGTTGGCACAGGGGCCTCGATCCGGGACGCCATGAACTCCAGACGCTTTTTTTCCCGACCTTCCAGGGTCGGGCGCCGCCCCGATCCGGGACGCCGCGAATTCCGACGCTGCTTTTTCCCGACATTCCCGGTCAGCGCTGGCCCCGATCCGGGACGCCGCGAATTCCGAGACGCTTTTTTCCCGACGCCAGGTCGGGCGCTGGGCCCCGATCCGGGACGCCGCGAATTCCAGAGGCCTTTTTCCCGACGCTCCCGGTCGGGCGCCGGGCCCCCGATCCGGGAAACGCCGCGGAAATCCAGAAGCCTTTTTCCCGACATTCCCGGTCGGGCGCCGCCCCCATCCGGGACGCTGCAGAATTCCAGACGCTTTTTTTCCCGACGCTCCGGTTAGCGCCGCCCTCGATCCGGGACGCCGCGGAAATTCCAGAGGCGTTTTTTCCCGACGCTTCCGGGTCGGCGCTGCGCCCCGATCCGGGACGCCACGGAATTCCTGAGGCGCTTTTTCCCGACGCGGTCGGTCGGCGCTGGCCCCGATCCGGGAACGCCGCGAACTCCGACGCTGCTTTTTTCCCGACGCCCCGGTCAACGCCGCCCCGATCCGGGACACCGCGAACTCCAGACGCCAGATTTTGCCGAACTTCCACGGTTGGCGCTGGGGCCCCGATCCGGGGACGCCACGGAATTCGACGCTGCTTTTCCCCGACCTTCCCAGGACGGGCGCCGGGCCACGATCCGGGATGCCGCGATTTCCGGATGAGTTTTTTCCCGACATTCCTGGTCGGGCGCCGGGCCCAGATCCGGGACGCCACAGAATTCGGATGAGTTTTTTTCCCGACACTCCCGGTTGGCACAGGGGCCCCGATCCGGGACGCCATGAACTTCCAGACGCTGCTTTTTTCCCGACCTTCCAGGGTCGGGCACCGGGCCCCGATCCGGGATGCCGCGAACTCCGACGCTTTTTTCCCGACCTTCCAGGGTCGGGCGCCGGGCCCGATCCGGGACGCCGCGGAATTCGACGCGCTTTTTTCCCGACCTTCCCGGGTCGGGCGCTGGCCCCGATCCGGGACGCCGCGGAATTCCAGACGCCTTTTGTCCCGACATTCCCGGTCGGGCGCGGGCCCCGATCCGGGACGCTGCGGAATTCCAGACACGCTTTTTCCCGACGCTTCCGGTCGGGCGCCGGGCCTCGATCCGGGACGCCGCGAATTCCTGAGGCTTTTTTCCCGACATTCGGGTCGGGCGCTGGGCCCCGATCCGGGAACGCCGCGAACTCCGACGCTTTTTTTTCCGACGCCTCCCAGGTCGGGCGCCGGGCCCCGATCCGGGACGCCGCGAATTCCAGACGCGCTTTTTTTCCCGAACTTCCAGGGTCGGCGCTGGCTCCCGATCCGGGACGCCACGAATTCCGACGCGCTTTTCCCCGACCTTCCCAGGACGGGCGCTGGGCCACGATCCGGGACGCCGCGAATTCCGATGAGTTTTTTCCCGACATTCCCGGTCGGCGCCGGGCCCCGATCCGGGACGCCGCGAATTCGACGCGTTTTTTCCCGACGCTCCCGGTCGGGCGCCAGGGCCCCGATCCGGGACGCCGCGAATTCCAGACACGATTTTTCCCGACCTTCCAGGGTCGGGCGCCGCCTCGATCCGGGACGCCATGAATTCCAGACACTTTTTCCCGACATTCCCGGTCGGCGCCGCCCCGATCCGGGACGCCGCGAATTCCGAGGCGTTTTTTCCCGACCCCCCGGTCGGGCGCCGGGCCCCGATCCGGGGACGCCGCGAATTCCAGAGGCCTTTTTCCCGACATTCCCGGGCGGGCGCCGGGGCCCCGATCCGGGACGCCAAGGGAAATCCAGACGCCTTTTGTCCCGACGCTCCCGGGTCGGGCGCTGGGCCCCATCCGGGACGCGCCGAATTCCAGACACGCTTTTTTCCCGACGCTCCGGGTCGGCGCCGCCCCATCCGGGACGCCGCGGAATTCCAGAGGCGTTTTTCCCGACATTCCCGGTCGGGCGCTGGGCCCCGATCCGGGAACGCCACGGAATTCCGACGCGCTTTTTTCCCGACATTCCTGGGTCGGGCGCCGCCCCGATCCGGGACGCCACGGAACTCGACGCGCTTTTTCCGAAGTTCCTGGTCGGCGCTGCCCCGATCCGGGACGCCGCGGAATTCCAGACGCGTTTTTTCCCGACCTTCCCGGGACAACGCCGGGGCCCGATCCGGGACGCCGCGAATTCCGGACGAGTTTTTCCCCGACATTCCCGGTCGGGCGCCGGGGCCCAGATCCGGGACGCCACGGAATTCGACGAGTTTTTTCCCGACACTTCCCGGGTTGGCACAGGGCCCCGCTCCGGGACGCCGCGAACTCCAGACGCTGTTTTTTCCCGACCTTCCAGGGTCGGGCACCGCCCCCGATCCGGGAATGCCACGAACTCCGACGCTGCTTTTTCCCGACCTTCCAGGGTCGGGCGCCGGCCCCGATCCGGGACGCCGCGAACTGCGGACGCGTTTTTTCCCGACATTTCCCGGTCGGGCGCCAGGGCCCCGATCCGGGAACGCCGCGGGAATTCCAGAAGCCTTTTGTCCCGACATTCCCGGTCAGAATCGGGCCCCATCCAGGGACGCCGCGGAATTCCAGACGCGCTTCCCGAACGCTCCCGGTCGGGCGCCGGGGCCCGATCCGGGACGCCGCGAATTCCTGAGGCGCTTCCCGACGTTCCCGGTCGGGCGCCGGGCCCCGATCCGGGAACGCCGCGAACTCCGACGCTGCTTTTTCCCGACGCCCCGGGTCAACGCCGCCCCGATCCGGGACACCGTGGAACTCCAGACGCGTATTTTCCCGAACTTCCAGGGTTGGCGCTGGGGCCCGATCCGGGACGCCACGGAATTCGACGACGCTTTTTCCCGACCTTCCCAGGACGGGCGCTGGGGCCACGATCCGGGATGCCGCGATTTCCGGATGAGTTTTTTCCCGACATTCCCGGTCGGAGCCGGTGCCCAGATCCGGGACGCCGCGAATTCGACGAAGTTTTTTCCCGATATTCCCGGGTGGCACAGGGGCCCCGATCCGGGACGCCGCGAATTCGACGCGCTTCCCGACATTCCAGGGTCGGGCGCCGGGGCCCCGATCCGGGACGCCGCGAATTCCGACGCGTTTTTCCCGACATTCCCGGTCGGGCGCTGGGCCCCGATCCGGGACGCCGCGAATTCCAGAGACCTTTTTTCCCGACGCCCTGGTCGGGCGCCGGGCCCCGATCCGGGACGCCACAGAATTCGGACGAAGCTTTTTCCCGACACTTCCCGGTCGGCGCCAGGGCCCCGATCCGGGACGCCAAGGAACTCCAGACGCTGCTTTTTTCCCAACGCCCCAGGGTCGGCGCCGGGCCCGATCCGGGATGCCGCGGAAATCCAGACGCGCTTTTTCCCGACTTTCCAGGGTCGGGCGCCGCCCCGATCCGGGATGCCGCGAACTCCGACGCTGCTTTTTCCCCGACCCCCGGTCGGGCGCCGGGCCCCGATCCGGGACGCCACACTTCGACACGCTTTTTTCCCGACGCCTCGGTCGGGCGCCAGGGCTCCAATCCGGGACGCCGAATTCCGATGCGCTTTTTCCCGACCTTCCCGGTCGGGCGCTGCCCCGATCCGGGATGCCGCGGAGTTCGACGAAGCTTTTTCCCGACATTCCCGGTCGGGCGCCGGGCCCGATCCGGGACGCCACGGGAATTCGGACGCTTTTTTTTCCGACATTCCGGGTCGGGCGCCGGGGCCCCGATCCAGGGACGCCGCGTAATTCCAGAGGACTTTTTTCTCGACATTCCCAGGTCGGCGCCAAGGCCCCGATCCGGGGACGCCGCGGAATTCCGGACGCGTTTTTGCCCGACATTCCCAGGTCTGCGCCGGGGCCCCGATCTGGGGACGCCGCAGAATTCCGGACAGGTTTTTTCCCGACATTCCCGGGTCAGCGCCGGGGCCCCGATCCGGGGACGCCGCGTAATTCCAGAGGACTTTTTTCCCGACATTCCCAGGTCTGCGCCGGGGCCCCGATCCAGGGACGCCGCGGAATTCCAAACGCATTTTTTTCCGAACATTCCCGGTCGGGCGCTGGGGCCCTGATCCAGGGACGCCGAGGAATTCAGGAGGCGTTTTTTCCCGACGCTCCCGGTCGGGCGCCGGGCCCCGATCCGGGACGCCAGGCGAATTCCAGAGGCCTTTTTCCCGACGCCCCGGTTCGGGCGCCGGGCCCGATCCGGGACGCCGCGGAATTCCAGAAGCCTTTTGTCCGAACATTCCCGGGTCAGGCGCCGGGCCCCGATCCGGGATGCTGCGGAATTCCAGACACGCTTCCCGACGCCCAGGTCGGCGCCTGCCTCGATCCGGGACGCCGCGAATTCCTGAGGCGCGCCGACTTCCTGGGTCGGGCGCCGGGGCTCCGATCCGGGAACGCCACAGAACTCCGACGCTGCTTTTTCCCCGACGCTCCCGGTCAACGCCAGGCCCCGATCGGGACACCGCGAACTCCAGGCGCGCTTTCCCGACCTTCCAGGTTTGACGCTAGGCCCCGATCCGGGACGCCGCGAATTCTGGACGGGTTTTTTCCCGACCTTCCCAGGACGGCGCCGGGCCCCGATCCGGGATGCCGCGGATTTCGGACGAGTTTTTTCCCGACATTCCCGGTCGGGCGCCGCCCAGATCCGGGACGCCGCGAATTCCGGACGAAGTTTTTTCCCGACATTCCCGGTTGGCACAGGGGCCCCGATCCCGGACGCTGCGAATTCCAGACACGCTTCCCGACGCTCCCGGTCGGGCGCTGGGGCCTCGATCCGGGACGCCGCGAATTCCTGAGGCGTTTTTCCACCGTGCCCCGGTCGGGCGCTGGGGCCCCGATCCGGGAACGCCACGGAACTCGACGCGCTGCTTCCCGACGCCCGGGTCAACGCCGCCCCGATCCGGGACACCGCGAAACTCCAGACGGGTATTTTCCCAATTCTTCCAGGGTTGGCGCTGGGGCCCCGATCCGGGGACGCCGCGAATTCGACGAAGTTTTTTTCCCGACCTTCCCAGGACGGGCGCTGGGGCCACGATCCGGGATGCCGCGATTTCCGGATGAGTTTTTTCCCCGACATTCCCGGTCGGGCGCCGAGGCCCAGATCCGGGACGCCGCGAATTCGACGACGCCTTTTTCCCGACATTCCCGGTTGGCACAGGCCCCCGCCCGGGACGCCGCGAACTCCAGACGCGTTTTTTCCCGACCTTCCAGGGTCGGGCACCGCCCCGATCCGGGATGCCGCGAACTCCGACGCTGCTTCCCCCGACCTTCCAGCGTCGGCGCCGGGCCCCGATCCGGGACGCCGCGAACTTCTGATACGCTTTTCCCGACCTTCGGTTGGCGCTGGGCCCGATCCGGGACGCCGCGAATTCCCAACGCCTTTTCCCGACCTTGCCTGGTCGGGCGCCAGGGTCCCGATCCGGGACGCCACGGAATTCGATGCGTGTTTTTGGGACGACCTTCCCGGTCGGGCGCCGCCTCGATCCGGGACGCTATGGAATTCGGACGCTGCTTTTTCCCGACATTCCCGGTGGGCGCCGCGCCCTGATCCGGGATGCCGCTAAATTCGATGAGTTTTTTCCCGACATTCCAGGTCGGGCGGCGGGGCCCAGATCTGGGACGCCACGGAATTCGACACGCTTTTTTCCCGACATTCCCAGGTCGGGCGCCGGGCCCCGATCTGGGGACGCCGCGAATTCGACACGCTTTTTTCCGACATTCCCGGTCGGGCGCCGGGCCCCGATCCGGGAACGCTGCAGAATTCCAGAAGCCTTTTATCCCGACATTCCCAGGTCAGCGCCGCCCCGATCCAGGGACGCCGCGGAATTCGACGACGCATTTTCCCAGACATTCCCGGTCGGGCGCCGGCCCCGATCCGGGACGCCGGAATTCGAGGCGCGTTTTTCCCGACACTCCCGGTCGGGCGCCAGGGCCCCGATCCAGGGATGCCGCGAATTCCAGAGGCCTTTTTCCCGACGCTTCCCGGTCGGCGCCGGGCCCTGATCCGAAACGCCGGGAATTCCAGAAGCCTTTTGTCCCGACATTCCCCTGGCCCCAACAGAACTCGGCCCCGATCCGGGACGCTGCGAATTCCAGACGCGACGCTTCCCGAACGCCCCGGGTCGGCGCTGGGCCTCGATCCGGACGACGCCGAATTCCTGAGGCGCTTTTTCCGGCGCTGCCTTCGCCGGTCGGCGACGCTGCCCCGATCCGGGAACGCCGCCTGAACTCCGATTGCTTCCCGACGCATTCCTCGGTCGGGCGCCAGCCCCGATCCGGGACGCCACGGAATTCCAGACGCGTTTTTTTCCGCCAACTTCCAGGGTTTGGCGCTTCGGGGCCGGGCGCTCCAGGGACGCCACGAATTCGACGCTTTTTTTCCCGACGTTCCCGGTCGGCGCCGGGCCCCGATCCGGGACGCCACGATTTCTGGATGAGTTTTTCCCCGACATTCCCGGCCGGGCGCCGGGGCCTCGATCCGGGACGCCACGGAATTCCGGAGGCGTTTTCCCGACGCTTCCAGGTCGGGCGCCGGGCCCCATCCGGGACGCCGCGAATTCCAGAGGCCTTTTTTCGACGCCCCCAGGTCAGCGCCGGGGCCTGATCCGGGAACGCCGCGGGAATTCCAGAAGCCTTTTTGTCCCGACATTCCCGGTCAGAACTGGGCCCCGATCCGGGACGCTGCGGAATTCCAGACACGCTTTTTTCCGACGCTCCCGGTCGGCGCTGGGCCCCGATCCGGGACGCCGCGAATTCCTGAGGCGCGTTTCCGACGCTTCGGTCGGGCGCTGGGCCCCCCGATCCGGGAACGCCGCGAACTCCGACGCGCTTTTTTCCCGACGCTCCGGGTCAACGCCGGGCCCCGATCCGGGACGCCGCGAATTCTGACGCTGCATTTTGCCGACCTTCCAGGGTCGGGCGCTGGGGCCCCGATCCGGGATGCCACGGAATTCCGACGAGTTTTTTTCCCGACATTCCCAGTCGGCGCCGGGCCCAGATCCGGGACGCCGCGAATTCGACGAGTTTATCCCCGGGCATTCCCGGTCCGGGCGCAGGGGCCCCGATCCGGACGCCATGGAATTCCAGACACGCTTTTTCCCGACACTTCCAGGGTCGGCGCCTGGGCCCCTGATCCGGGACGCCGCGAATTCCAGAGGCGCTTTTATCTTCCCCGGGTCGGCGCGCTGGGGCCCCGATCCGGGAACGCCGCGAACTCCGACGCGCTTTTTTCGACGCCCGGGTCAACGCCGCCCCATCCGGGACACCGCGAACTCCAGACGCGTTTTTTCCCGACTTCCAGGGTTGGCGCTGGGGCCCCGATCCGGGACGCCGCGAATTCGACGCTGCTTTTTCCCGACCTTCCCAGGATGGCGCCGGGCCACGATCCGGGATGCCGCGATTTCCGGATGAGTTTTTCCCCGACTCTTCCGGTTGGCGCGCTGCCCTGATCCGGGATGCCGCGAAATTCGATGAGTTTTTTTCCGACATTCCCGGGTCGGGCGCCGGGGCCTAGATCTGGGACGCCGCGAATTCCGATGCTTTTTTTCCCGACCTTCCCGGTCAGCGCTGGGGCCCCGATCCGGGACGCCGAGGAATTCCGACACGTTTTTCCGACATTCCCAGGTCGGGCGCTGGGGCCCCGATCTGGGGACGCCGCGAATTCGACACGCTTTTTCCGACATTCCCGGGTCGGTGCCGGGGCCCCGATCCGGGAACGCCGCAGAATTCCAGAAGCCTTATATCCCGACATTCCCGGGTCAGCGCCGGGGCCCCGATCCAGGGACGTCGCGGAATTCCGGACGCGTTTTTTCCCGACATTCCCGGGTCGGCGCCGGGGCCCCGATCCGGGACGCCGAATTCCAGACGCTTTTTTTCGATTTCCTCGGTCGGGCGCTGGGGCCCGATCCAGGGACGCCGCGAATTCCAGAGGCCTTTTTCCCGACCTTCCCGGTCGGGCGCCGGGCCCCGATCCGGGACGCCGCGAACTCCAGACACGCTTTTTTCCCGACCTTCCCAGGTCAGCGCCGGGCCCCCAACCGGGACACCGCGAACTCCGACCCGCTTTTTTCCCGACATTCCAGGGTCGGCGCCGGGCCCCGATCCAGGACGCCGCGAACTCGGACGCTTTTTTCTCGACATTCACGGGGCGGGCGCTGGGCCGATCTGGGACGCCGCGAATTCCGAGGCGTTTTTCCCGACGCTCGGGCGGGCGCTGGGCCCCTCGATCCGGGACGCCGCGGAATTCGAGGCGCTTTTTCCGACGTTCCTGGGTCGGGCGCCGCCCGATCCGGAGACGCCGCGAACTCCGACGCGCTTTTTCCCAACATTCACGGGCGGCGCCGGGCCTCGATCCGGGATGCCGCGGAATTCGGACGCGCTTTTATCCCGACCTTCCAGGGTCGGGCCGGCCTCGATCCGGGACGCCGTGGAACTGCAGACGCGTTTTTTCCCGACCTTTCCCGGTCGGGCGCCGGGCCCCATCCGGGAACGCCGCGAACTCGACGCTTTTTTCCCGACGTTCCCGGCCAGCGCCGGGGCCCCGATCCGGGACGCCGCGGAATTCCAGACGCGCTTTTTCCGACTTCCCAGGACGGCGCTGGGCCCACGATCCGGGATGCCGCGGATTTCCGATGAGTTTTTTCCCGACATTCCCGGTCGGGCGCCGGGCCCAGATCCGGGACGCCGCGAATTCCGGACGAAGCGTTCCCGACATTCCCGGTTGGCACAGGGCCCCGATCCGGGACGCTGCGAAATTCCAGACACGCTTTTTCCCCGACGCCCTCCTGGTCGGGCGCTGCCCTGATCCGGGACGCCGCGGAATTCCTGAGGCGTTTTTTTCCATTCCCGGTCGGGCGCTGGGGCCCCGATCCGGGAACGCCGCGAACTCGGACGCGTTTTTTCCCGACGCCTCCCGGTCAACGCTGGGCCCCGATCCGGGACACCGCGAACTCCAGACGCGTATTTTCCCGACCTTCCAGGGTTGGCGCTGGGGCCCCGATCCGGGACGTCGCGAATTCCGACGCGTTTTTTCCGACCTTCCCAGGATGGCGCTTGCCACGATCCGGGATGCCGCGATTTCCGGATGAGTTTTTTCCCGACCTTTCCGGTTGGCGCCCGGCCCTGATCCGGGATGCCACGAAATTCGGATGAGTTTTTTTCCCGACATTCCCGGTCGGGCAACGGGCCCAGATCTGGGACACCGCGCGAATTCGATGATTTTTTTCCGACCTTCCCGGTCAGGCGCTGGGGCCCGATCCGGGACGCCGAGGAATTCCGACACGCTTTTTCCCCGACATTCCCAGGTCGGGCGCTGGGGCCCGATCCGGGGACGCCGCGGAATTCGACACGCGATTTTTTCCCGACATTCCCGGTCGGGCGCCGGGCCCCGATCCGGGAACGCCGCGGAATTCCAGAAGCATTTTATCCCGACATTCCCAGGTCAGTGCCGGGCCCCGATCCAGGGACGCCGAATTCCGGACGCTGTTTTTTCCAGACATTCCAGGGTCGGGCGCCGGGCCCTCGATCCGGGACGCCGCGAATTCCGGAGGCGCGTTTTCCCGACGCGGTCCGGTCGGGCGCCTGGGGCCCGATCCGGGACGCCGCGGAATTCCAGAGGCCTTTTTCCCGACCTTTCCGGGTCGGCGCGCCGCCCCAATCCGGGACGCCACGAACTCCAGACACGTTTTTTCCCGACTTTCCATGGTCAGCTCCGGGGCCCCGAACTGGGACACCGCGAACTCCGACCCGCTTTTTTCCCGACATTCCAGGGTCGGCGCCGGGGCCCCGATACGGAGACGTCGCGGAACTCCGGACGCGTTTTTTTCCCAACATTCACGGGGGGCGCTGGGCCCTGATCTGGGGACGCCGCGAAATGCCGAGGCGTTTCCCGACCTTTCCTGGGTCGGGCGCCGGGCCCTGATCTGGGACGCCATGGAATTCGAGATGCTTTTTTCCCCGACCTTTCCCGGTCGGGCGCCAGGGCCCCGATCCGGGACGCCGCGAAATTCCGGACGCGTTTTTTCCCAACATTCACGGGCGGCGCTGGGCCCCGATCCGAGATGCCGCGAATTCGGACGCTGCTTTTTCCCGATCTTTCCAGGGTCGGGCCGGGCCCCGATCCGTGACGCTGTGGAACTGCAGACGTGTTTTTTTCCCGACCTTCCCGGTTCGGCGCCAGGGCCCCGATCCGGCGACGCCGCGGAACCCAGACGCTGTTTTTTTCCAACATTCCCGGTCGGGCGCTGGGGCCCAGATCCGGGACGCCGCGAACTCGGATGCGTTTTCCCGACCTTCCCGGTTAGCCAGGGCCCCGATCCGGGACACCGCCGAATTCCGACGCGCTTTTTTCCGAACTTCCCGGTCGGGACCGGGCCCCGATTCGGGACGCCAAGGAATTCTGGATACGCTTTTTTCCCGACCTTCTGGTTGGCGCCGGGCCCCGATTCGGGACTCCGCGAATTCCAGAACGCTTTTTTTCCCGATTTGCCTGGTCGGGCGCCAGGGCCCCGATCCGAGAACGCCACGGAATTCGGATGCTTTTTTCCCGACCTTCCCGGTCGGGCGCTGGGCCCCGATCCGGGACGCCGCGGGAATTCCGGACGCTGCTTTTTCCCGACCTTTTCCGGTCGGGTGCCCGGCCCTTATCCGGGATGCCGCGAAATTCGGATGAGTTTTTTCCCGACATTCCCGGTCGGGCGCCGGCCCAGATCTGGGGACGCCGCGGAATTCCGGATGCTTTTTCCCGGACATTCCCGGTCAGCACCGCCCCCGATCCGGGACGCTGCGGAATTCTGACACGCTTTCCTGACATTCCCAGGTCGGTGCCGGGGCCCCGATCTGGGGACACCGCGGAATTCCGGACACGTTTTTCCCGACATTCCCGGTCGGGTGCCGGGCCCGATCCGGGAACGCCGCAGAATTCCAGAAGCCTTTATCCTAACATTCCCGGTTTGGAGCCGGGCCCCGATCCAGGGACGCCGCGAATTCGACGCGTTTTTTCCCCGAGATTCCGGCGGCGCCTGGGCCCCATCCGGGACGCTGCAATTCCAGAGGCCTTTTTTCCCCGACCTTCCCGGTCGGGCGCTGGGCCCCAACCGGGACGCCATGAACTCCAGACACGTTTTTTTCCGACCTTCCATGGTCAGCCCGGGCCCTAATCCGGGACACCGCGAACTCCGACCTGCTTTTTTCCCGGACATTCCAGGGTCGGGCGCTGCCCCGATACGGAGACGCCGCGAACTCCGACGCCTTTTTGTCCCAACATTCACGGGCG
>JAPFRF010000566.1:0-55511 GCA_029282475.1 Phrynocephalus forsythii | reverse complement strand
CTCTCCCATCTGAGTCCCTTAATGTAAATTACTGACAATTCCAAGGGAAACTAACTCTTTTCTGACAGGAAAATAACTCTTTTCTCACCAATGTGATCTTTTCATGTGAACCAAGAGAAATGCTATGACTGTTACTGTTTCTGCATTCCATGCATTCCTATGGTTTCTCCCCTGTATGTGTTCTTTGATGGGAACTAAGGGTACTGCCCTGAGTGAAGTTCTTTCCGCATTCCACGCATTCATATTGTTTCTCCCCTGTATGTGTTCTTTCATGGGAACGAAGATTACTGCTCTGACTGAAGCTCTTTCCACATTCCATGCATTCAAATAGTTTCTCCCCTGTATGGGTTCTTTGATGGGATCTAAGATTACTGCTATCACTGAAGCCCTTTCCACATTCAATGCATTCAAATGGTTTCTCCCCTGTATGGGTTCTTTGATGGGATCTAAGATTACTGCTATCACTGAAGCTCTTTCCACATTCTGTGCATTTGAATGGGTTCTCCCCTGTATGTGTTCTTTGATGGGAACTCAGGTGACTGCTCTGACTGAAGCTCTTTCCACATTCTGTGCATTTGAATTGTTTCTCCCCTGTATGTGTTCTTTGATGGGAACTAAGGGTACTGCCCCGACTAAAGCTTTTTCCGCATTCCCAGCATTTAAATGGTTTCTCCCCTGTATGTTTCCCCAATGTCTCAGATATAAGATGCTCGCCCAGGATGATGTGTCTATGCCAGAGGCTTTGAAACTCACGACAGCCTATGAGAAAAACATTAAAGAACAGAGTTCCCATTAGGAAGAGAATTCACTGCACCCAACAAGACCTGCATTCCTCAGTAAATCTGGATTGGGGTGGTGGACATGCATCGTACTGCTAGTCACTCCCAAGCTGCATCAGCACCGACAGGCCAGAAGGTCTGGGACACATCGCGAGGAATCTGTGCCAGCAGTGGAGAGAAGCATGAGCACCGTGCCTGTCCTTTTCATGAAGTCGTGTGTAGGCGTTGCAGGAGGATGGGCCACATCTCCAGGGTCTGTCATTTGAAGTTGACAGGGGGGCGATTGAGGCATCAATTCCGAGGCACGTGAGGAAAAGGAGCTAAACTCCCTGTCAGCAACACGTGTATTGCAACTGCCACCCCCTGGCCCCAACAAGCTTAGGGTGCTGGTTAAAATTGAAAGCCCCCCTTGCACCATGGAGCTGGATACTGGCTCGTCATTTTCTATAATTTCTGCTAGAACTATGAGAGAGCTGTGCCCAGATGGGGGCGCCCCTTCGCCAGGCCCCAATCCAGTTGTGGGATTTTCAGAGGAAGGTTATTAAAATCAAGGGAATGGGCACCTTTAAGGTCCAGTATAAAGGTTTTGCCAAAAAGCTGGACCTGATAGTGGTGGAAGGCCCCTTTTCTAGCTTACTGGGTCTGGTGTGGTTTGAAAATCTGGGCTTCGGCGTTTACGGGCTAAATCAGGTTTCATCTTGAACAGATTTTGAGACCATCTGCCAGGAATTTTCAGAAGTTTTTGATGAGACTTTGGGCTTATATAATGGGCCTCTAATTTCTCTCAGGCTGAACCCTATGGTACAGCCGATACGCATCAAGACTCGTTTTGACCCATTTGCTTTAAAATCACATAAGAACATAAGAACATAAGAAGAGCCATGCTGGATCAGGCCAAAGGCCCATCTAGTCCAGCTTCCTGTATCTCACAGCGGCCCCACCAGATGCGTTTGGGAGCGCATGAGACTAGATATCTGTCTCCTGATACCACTCCCCTGCATCTGGCCCTTGAAGTACCCTGGTTTAAAGCCTAGAGATTACACATCTCCATCATGGTTTGTAACCCGTGATGGACTTTTCCTCTAGGAATCTGTCCAATCCCCTTTTGAAGGCATCCAGGCCAGATGCCATCACCACATCCTGTGGCAGGGAGTTCCATAGACTTACAACGCGCTGGGTGAAAAAATATTTTTTGTCAGTTCTTACTCTCCCAGCACTCAATTTGAGTGTATGTCCCCTAGTTCTGGTATTTTGAGAGAGGGAGAAGAGCTTCCCTCTATCCACTTTACTCATACCCTGCATTATTTTGTATGTCTCAATCATATCCCCCCTCAAGCGCCTTTTTTCCAGACTGAAGAGGCCCAATTGTTTTAGCCTTTCTTCATAAGGGAGGTGCCCCAGCCCAGTAATCATTTTAGTCGCTCTCTTCTGCACCTTTTCCAGTTCCACTATGTCTTGAGATGCGGTGACCAGAATTGTACACAATCACAAAGAGAAGAGGAGCTGGACCGTTTGGTGACACAGGGTATTTTGGAATCCACAGCTTCAGGGATTTGGGAAACTCCGATTGTAACACCAGTGAAGCTGGAGGGCTCCGTTCGTATTTGCGGAGACTATAAGTGCACTTTGAATCGGGCCCTACAAGATCATGCATACCCGGTTCCAGCAGTGAGTCATTCTGAGTGGGTTCACGGTACTCACTATGGATATTCAACTCTTCCATGGACTTGACGATCGAAGACAATTGTTCTATTAAAATTTTTTTATTAACTGAATTAACAATAAAAGGATTCTTGCTTTCACTCTCCTGCCCAGTCTCTTGAACGTTAAATAAAACAGGGTCCGTATCTAATGCAATCTGTGCTTCATGCCCACAAATCACTGGGGTCTCCCATAAGTCCCGAATGTCCCAGCAGGTGCTCATGGGAATTCCCCTTCCCGAGACTTCCTGCAGCAGGGGAGGTTCACGATGCTCTCTGAGGCAAAACCTGCCCTCAGTGGCATTGGGCTGTGACCAGTCCATCCTGCGACCCCACCACCCTCCACTCTTGCGGCTCAACTGCCAAATCCGTCAACTCCCCGTCCATCTCGCGGGTCTCTCTTATTGGTTCCTCCTCCATCCAAATTTCATCCGATTCGTCTCTCCCACCGATGGACACCCACATTGCTTCGGCCACCTCTTCTGTTGTTAACTCTTGATTCCCGATACCCACGCTCAAACTCTCCTTTCCCCTCTTCGCGTCTTCTTTCCCCAACCTTTCTTCTTCCGATCCCTGCCCTTCCAATATGCTTTGCCTCTCAGACGGCACACCGTCCTTATCATCCTCACAGTCATGTGCTGGCCTCTTTG
Source organism: Phrynocephalus forsythii (assembly GCA_029282475.1). Lineage (NCBI taxonomy): Eukaryota > Metazoa > Chordata > Lepidosauria > Squamata > Agamidae > Phrynocephalus > Phrynocephalus forsythii. The sequence continues at coordinate 52,382 of JAPFRF010000566.1, read as the reverse complement.
GCTGTGCTAAAATTTTTGGTAAAATGGATTTAGCACAACCTGACCAACAGTTGCCTGTGGGTGAGACCATGGCAGATGCACAGACCATAGTGACCCACAGGGGGGCATTTAGGGTTAAAAGGATACTGTTTGGTGAGAGTGTTGCCTCTGGGTTGCTTTAGAACCGGATGGGTCATCTTCTTAAAGGTATAACCCCCTTTTTTCGACAATGTCCTGATCGCTGCACCATTGAGAGAGGAGTTCATTGTGAGACTTTGTCCCATTCTCCAGGAGGCAGGACTCAAAGTGAAACAAGCAAATATGTTTATTGGGGATGCCAAGTGTGAACTTTTTAGGTTTTAGAGTGGATGTAAATGGACTGCACCCTACAGAAGACTAGATACGAGCAATTTGTGAGGCCCAAGAGCCTGAGAACAAGGCCATGTTACAACATTTCCTGCACACAAGGCAGCAGGGGCGGAGCCCTTGCATAGGCTTTTAGATTTAAAAAAGCCTCTTGGGTTTGGGGGCCACATCAAGCCAAAGCTTTTTGGGCTGTTAAGGAATTATTAGTTTCAAATTCCGTTTTGGCCCACTTTGATGAAAAACTGCCAGTTGCGTTGGCATGCGATGCTGCTTCTTATGGGGTAGATGCAGTGCTGGGTCATAAACTTCCAGGTGGGAGGGAAGTCCCCATCATCTGCAGAACAAAATTACTCACAGATTGACAAAGAAGGGCTGGCTATTGTGAAGGGAGTGAACAAATTTCATGATTTCTTGTATGGGAGGCCCTTCACAGTAGTTACAGACCATACGCTGTTGCTTGGACCAGCTGAGCCTGACCCCTCAGATGTTTTCCCCACGGGTCTCGTGTTGGTCATTTTTTAAAAAGCTGGCTACCCGTATTTCCTCCAACATCAGCCAGGCAAAGTGATGGGCCATGCTGATGCCCTTAGTAGATTGCCCTTGCTAGGATGTGGTCCCGACCCTGCCTCTGCCCATCAGATCTTGCAGTTGGGAGATTTACCTGATCAGCCACTGCATGTTAGGGACAATGTGGCAACAACCGCAAAGCATCGGGTGCTTGCCCGAATTTTGGATTGGGTGGGAAGGGGCCCGAGGAAGCTGGGTTCTGAATTTGTGAGCTTCACAGCTCAGAAAGATGGATTGTCTACCCAATGAGGGTGTATATTGTGGCTAGGGTGAGTTGGGGTCCCTCCACACTTACATAAAAAGATTTTGGAGGAGCTACATGTATCCTATCTCTGGATTTTTTCCCCTTTAAGTGTTTTTTCTGTTAAACAAACTGCTTGTTATACAAAGGTCCATTGTATCAGAAATTCAGTTGCAATATATACAAATCATCCAACACAGAATTACATCAGCAAGAGAGTTTAACATGGCAATAGATAAAGTGATCTGAATTACACTGAGCCTCGTGGCGCAGTTGTTAAATGCCTGTACTGCAGGTAAAACTGTGCCCACAACCTGGGGTTCAATCCCAGGTAGCAGGCTCAAGGTTCACTCAGCCTCCCATCCTTCGGAGTCAGTAAAATGAGTACCCTGCTTGCTGGGGGCAATGTGTAGCCTGCACACTGTAATTAAAATTGTAAACCGCCCAGAGACTACTTAAAGTGGTATGGGGCGGTATATAAGCAGAACACTTTGCTTTTGCTTTTACAGCAGATAAACCTCATTGGTAACATCTCCCTTATATACAACTCTCTTGCAAAAACTACCAAACACATTATATCATTGGACATTACATCAGGTTATACTAGCATATACCAGCTCTATGACATTATATCAGATCAATTCACATGTGTCCAATCAATAATCAATATATATTTTATATATAAGATACCAAATGTTTTGTTTTGTTTTTCTTTGATTTTGCCCAGTATATACTAGGTGTACAGAATCTGTAATCAGTTACCTGGGAGAGTTAGTCCTTGGCTTTCAGCCAATTTAAAATATTACATTTTAACATATACATACATTATATGAAATCCTAAAAGGGGTTGTCAAACAAGGATTGTGTGACTACTGAAGTTATTACCACACGGAACAATTTCTCAAAAGCTATCAGAACCAGTGGGTCCAAAGGGGTGTAGAAAGGGCAACCAGAATGAGAGAAACAGGATCCTCAGTTACAACATTCAAACGGCTTTTTGCCTGTGTGGATTCTGTGATGCCTAGCAAGGCTTCCAGAATGTCTGAACCTCTTTCCACACTCCAGACATTCAAAAGGCTTCTCACCTGTGTGGGTCCTGTGATGCTTAGCAAGGCTTCCAGAATCACTGAACCTCATTCCACACTCAAAGCATTCAAATGGCTTCTCGCTTGTGTGGGTCCTGTGATGGATGGCAAGGCTTCCAGAATGACTGAACCTCTTTCCACACACCAGACATTCAAATGGCTTCTCGCCTGTGTGGGTCCTCAGATGGCTAGCAAGGCTTCCAGAATGACTGAACCTCTTTCCACACTCCAGACATTCAAATGGCTTCTCGCCTGTGTGGGTCCTCTGATGGCTACCAAGGCTTCCAGAATGACTGAACCTCTTTCCACACTCCAGACATTCAAATGGCTTCTCACCTGTGTGAGTCCTGTGATGCTTAACAAGGCTTCCAGAATCACTGAACCTCGTTCCACACTCAAGACATTCAAATGGTTTCTCGCCTGCGTGGGTCCTGCGATGGCAAGCAAGGTTTCCAGCTTGACTGAACCTCTTTCCACACTCCAGACATTCAAATGGCTTCTCGCCTGTGTGGATTCTGTGATGGATAGCAAGGCTTCTAGCTCGACTGAACCTCTTTCCACACTCCAGACATTCAAATGGCTTCTCGCCTGTGTGGATTCTGTTATGTCTAGCAAGGTTTCCAAAAACACTGAAACTCTTTCCACACTCCAGACATTCAAATGGCTTCTCGCTGGTGTGGGTTCTGTGATGACTAGCAAGGTGTCCAGCTCGACTGAACCTCTTTCCACACTCCAGACATTCAAACGGCTTTTCACCTGTGTGGGTCCTGTGATGCTTAGCAAGGCTTCCAGAATCACTGAACCTCATTCCACACTCAAAGCATTCAAATGGCTTCTCGCCGGTGTGGGTCCTGTGATGGATGGCAAGGCTTCCAGAATGACTGAACCTCTTTCCACACTCCAGGCATTCAAATGGCTTCTCACCGGTGTGAGTCCTGTGATGACTAGCAAGGTGTCCACCTTAACTGAACCTCTTTCCACACTCCAGGCATTCAAATGGTTTCTCCCCTTGGTGAATATTCCTATGGGGACTATTTGTTGATGTGCTAGTAAAATATTTTTCCCACTTGCCATGCTCATTCCTTTCCTCTGGTTTTGATGTTTTTGGGACCTCTTGGTCTTCCTCCTGACAAGGAGTAGATTTGTCCATCTTTAGATCTCTTTGTTTTCCTTCTAAGCTTCTTCCTTCGGTTTTGATTCTCAACACCCTCTTTTGCACCTGAATATTCAACCTCTTCCTCTGACGCTTGGAGTCCTCTTTTATTTCTTCTCTACAGTATCTTACCTGCAAAACATAAATGACCACAAAAAACAGAGTTTTGAATCAAATAACAAACCCGCTGCCATGGAGGAGGCAGGAGAATGAGACGCAGCTTCAGGATTCCTAGTCTATGGAACTCCCTGCCAGAAGAAGTGGTGACAGCTGTCAGCCTTGACCGCTTTAACAAAGGATTGGACGAGTTAAGGGAGAACAAGGGGATCAATGGCTATCAATATGGATGTCTAAGGACAACCTCTGAGTTGGAGAGAGAGGAAGGAACTTTCTTGATGCCATTGGCAGGGAATCGTAAGCAGGGGAGTACATCTGCTTGGGAATACCCTGAAGCCAATGGTGAGCCACCGCTATGTGAGACAGAACGCTGGACTGGGTGGGCTGTGATGGCCTCAAATTAATAATGGGAAGTCCAGGCTGGGAGTTTTAACAGGAAGAGGAGGAGGATTCGTTTGTGTGTGTGTGGGGGGGAGAATTTCGTTCTCTCTCTCTCTGTCCTCCCACCCCCAATTCATTTTCTTCCAGAGAATGTCCTTCTTTCCCCCTCCCCCCAATTCCTTCTCCTGGTCTTTTTCCTGAATGTCCTTTGTTTTTTTTTTCTTATGGGTGGGAGGGAGGCACAACCTTACACAAGCCCCCCTTTAAAGACCCCCCTCCATGGCACAAGCCCCCCATCCTCCTCCTCCTCCCTCTTCTTCGTGTTTTTCCCTCCCCCCCTATTTTTGTCCGTCCCTCAAAGCTTCGTTTGCCCTTTTTTCCTTGCGGGGGTGGGGGGGAGAGATGTAGGGGAGGAGGAGGAGGGGTGTTTTGTTGGCCTGGATCTGCCCCCCTCATTCCTTTCCCCCCTTTTCCTTCCAAATCAAAATAGGGGGAGCTGGGGGGTTGCATAGAGGGGGAGGCAAATAGATGCCTCCTTCTCTCTCCGGATCCCCAAAGGAGTGTGCAGTGTATGGGGGGGGCTCTTCCCTCCTGGGAGCCCCACCAGCATCCCCACCATCATCACGGATATCATCAGCAAAGCCCCCCTCCTCATCTTCTCCCCCCCCAAATTCCCCTCCAGCCTCCATCTCCACCCTCCCCCCATAGCATTGCTACCATCCCCAATTGCACAACCCACCACCTGCTCCTGCTGGGGGCGTCTTTCTTTTTCCTCTCCAGAGCCTTTTTTTGAGCGGGGGTGGGGAGAAATCCTGGCGCAGAGCTGCCCCCCCACCTACCCCTTTCCTGCCGCTCTAGGAAGACAAGACTCGCTGCCTTCCTCTCCCCCCCCTTGGAACACTGAATCACCCCCCCAATTCTCTCTTTCTCTCCTCCTCCTCCTCCGTGGGGCTCGTCTTGGTAATTCAGCAGGATTCCCCCCCCAGGAGGAGGAGGAGGAGGGTTGTGCAATCATCCCCCCTTCTCTCTCTGCCTCCCTCCTCCTCCTCCTCCTCCTGCGGGGGGGATCCTGCTGAATTACCAAGAAGAGGAAGAAGGAAGGAGGGGGGGCACGAGGCCTTTTTCCTTGCCGGGGGGAGGGGGGAGAGATATAGGGAAGGAGAGGGGTTTTGTTTTTGGCCTGGATCTCCCTCCCCTTCATTCCTTCCCCCCTTTCCCTCCCCCTCCCTCCCCCTTCCAAATTAAAATGGGGGGGGAGAGAAAAGGGGGAGGGGGAGGTTCGGGGGGTTGCATAGAGGGGGGAGGCAAATAGACGCCTCCTTCTCTGTCCAGATCCCCAAAAGAGTGTGCAGTGGGGGAGGGGTCTTGTGTCTTGGGACACCCACAGATTCAATCAAAAATGCTGCCTCCCCCCCATAAAAGGACACCCAGGAGGGTCTTTCCTCCTCCCCCTCCAGCCTCCATCTCTCCCCCATCTCCCAATGCCCCCTCCTCCCCCGAAATAGCATTGCAAACCACCCCCATTGCAATTGCACAACACACCTCCTCCTCCTCCTTCTTCTTCTGGGGGGGGGTCTCTCTTTTCCTCCCCTCCTTCCAGCAACCACAGAGGAGAGCCTTCTTTTTTGGGCGGGGGGATATTAATAGTCTGGTGGAGAACAAGCCCCTCCCTGGGAACCTTTCCGGTTTCCTGCCTCTCTAGGAAGCGGGACTCGCTGCTCTCCCCCCCAAGTCCCGGGAAGGGAATGGGGGGTTCAGCATCTTCCTCCTCTCCTCCTCCTCCTCCTCCTCCTCTTCTTCTTCTTCTTCTTCCCCACTTCATGTGGTCACTTGGGGGGGAGACTTCCCTCTCCTTCCCTCCGGAGCCCCCCCTTCCCTCTTTTCCTACAAATCCCAGAAGTTCCCAAACTTTTTCTCCTTTGTCCATTTCTTTATTTTCTTTTCCGTGGACGCCCCCCCCCCCGCCTAACGCTGAATTTTCCGGAACTTCCTAACTTCCAATGTGCTGCTCACTTGGGTAGGAGGGGTTTTTATTTTATTTTAGTGATACCTGTATATGTGACCCAAAAGCACCGTCTTTCTGACCGGATAGATGGTAGAACAAAGCACTGATTCCCTCTTGCTTTGCAGATCTTCCTTTCTGGTGGGATCCTTTCCGCCTCGGCCTGTAGGATTGGTCAGACTTCTCAAGCACCTGCGATTCACACCTTCCGCTGCCCCTCTTATTAAGAAGGCCAGCCGGGAGGGAAGGCTCAGTCTGTAACAGATACATATCAAGGGAATAAAAGGAATTTATTCCAGACACTATGGCACCTTCTCAAAGGGGAAACTATGATTAAGGGGATAAAAGGACGCCCCATCTTTCTAGGAGAGCCAATGACTTTGCCTTCCTCACTTTTTCAACCAGTTAGATGTAGGATCCAGACTGCATGGAAATATGATCCAATGAGGTATACAAGGTATATCCATAAGCTAACAGCAGCGTGGACAATTGTAAAAAAAAAGGGGGGGGGGAAAGCACATACAATTTTTATTTCTACTTTTATTGAAAAGACACAAAATGCAATTAATTTTTGGATTAGGAAGAAAAGAGATCAGAACCTAGTAAAATTCTTACCTAAAATTAATACATAAATACAGGAGTGTTATAGATAAAGAACTAGTTAAAATTTGAAAATTCTGTTGGGGTTGTGTAATGACTAGAAAATGGAGGCTAATGTTTAATTTCAGGATGGGTTTAATTCAAAGTGTAGAACGAAGTAATTGGTGGGAACATGGCCATGTTACATAATGCATGTACATACTTTGGGGGTGTTGTGTTGTCGCGTCGTGACAGGTAGATTGTGAGCCTTCTTTGGCCTGGTGAAGGGATTACAATTCCCTTTGGGAAAAGGTCATGACTCAGAGAGCTGGACAAACAGGTGAAGCCTTGCCATATCTGTTTGTGCGGGGATGCCCCATCAGAATGGTAAGATTTCCTTGCTAAGCCCCGGGTAAACAAGATACCATCAGGTTCCTGTCTCCCAAGCTAATTAGCAGGAAAAGCCTGTATCTCACACATTTTCTGGCACTCTTGATAAGTCCCTGAACAATGAACAAAGGGTCCACAGGAAACCTCTTGCTGTCAATGATTTTCTACCTCCTTCTCTGACTGTTGTCTGAATGTATAATCAATAAAAAGGCTGGCTGCCCAGTGAATGGGAGGGCACTCTACAGAACTGCTGTGTGTGACTGTTTCATTGCTACAGCCTGGGATTGATCCAGAGGGAGAGAGAAAGGGACCCTGCATCGGGAATAAATAAAGTGCTTCAAAATTCAACAGCAGAGACCGCACTTTGGTTGGCGTTTCTCTCCGTTGCTGCAGCTTCGAAAAATTAAATAAATTTAGGTCTCCTGGGCCAGATGAATTACACCTAAGGATATTAAAAGAACTGGCAGAAGTAATTTCAGAACCATTGGCAATAATCTTTGAGAAGTCCTGGAGAACAGGAGAAGTCCCCATCGATTGGAGGAGGGCTAATGTTGTCCCCATCTTCAAAAGGGGGAAAAAAGAGGATCCAAATAATTACCGCCCAGTCAGCTTGAGTTCAATTCCCGGAAAGATCCTAGAGCAGATTATTAAGCAGTCCATATGCAATTATTTAACAAACAATGCGGTCATTACAACAAGTCAACACAGGTTGCTTAAAAACAAGTCATGCCAGACTAATTTGATCTCTTTCTTTGATAGAATTACAGGCCTGGTGGATGAGGGGAACGCTGTGGATATTGCTTATCTGGACTTTAGCAAGGCCTTCAATAAGGTTCCCCATGTTATTCTTGCTAAGAAGTTAGTAGGAAGTGGGATAGATAGTGCTACTGTTAGGTGGATTTGTAATTGCTTGACTAATCGCACCCAAAGGGTGATCATAAATGGCCTCTCTTCAGCTTGGAGAGATGTGACCAGTGGGGTGCCCCAGGGTTCTGTTCTGGGTCCAGTGCTGTTCAATATCTTTATTAATGACTTGGAGGAAGGAATAGAGAGTATGCTAATTAAATTTGCAGATGATACCAAATTGGGAGGGGTTGCTAATTCCCTAGAGGATAGGATGAAACTCCAAAAGGACCTTGACAGATTAGAGTGCTGGGCCAAAGCTAACGGAATGGATTTCTGTAGAGTCATGGCGGAAAATAAAAATTTACAGCCCGCTCCTCCACTTCCCCCCATCCCTTCCTGCTACAATGTATCTCAAATTTTTTTGAGCCAGGGACTCCAGTCCGGGACTGAGGGACTATACGCTCTCTGTCCTGGCTGGAAAGGAAAATGATTACCAACCTCATTCTCCAGAGCGAAAGGAACGAAAGGACTTCCCTTCCCTTAAAAACCCAGTTTCATTGCCCACGCCTGGCACAGGCCAGAAGGAAAAAGGGCTTCCACCCTTTCTCTCCCCCTTCACCCTCCCTTCTTCTATTCCTATCTTCCATCCACTCTCCTACCATCTCTCTCTCTCTCTCTTGGGCACGCTTACACGTGTGCCCACCCTATCCCCTGGCTCTCACACTCTCACATCTGGGGCAAAGGAAGATCAGAACAAGAAGAAAGAAAATGGCAACTTCGCAGGCTGGCAGGGCTGTCTGGAAACTTCCATCTTCATCAAGGACCCCGACACGTATCTCAGCAGCTGTTCTTCAGAAAATCAACATTTCTGTCTGCCAACCCAGATTGTCATCAAAGCCTGAGGACACATTCCATTGTTTCATTCACACACCTGGAAAGGACTTGCATTCCTGTGTTCCAGTTTTTGTAATCGCCAGACACCCATATGTAATCCTATAAGAGCTTGTATTCTTGTGTTTTTCAACTTCCTGGGTCTTTCCAAATACTTGTGTGCAATCCCATAATGGCTTGTATCCTTGTGCTCTCAAATTCTTGTGTCTCTCAAAATGCTTGTATGTAATCCCATCAACCCTTCCTGCCCCCCCCCCCCGCTGGCCCTGATAATTGCCTTCTCTCACCCACTATTGATTTACTGATTCCCTTCAGTTTACCTGTATCCAAAAACAATGCCACGCTTCCCTGCCCTATTGTGTCACCCTGTTTGGATTCATTAACATTTGCATAAGCCCTGGCTCTGCTGCCAGGGACCACCCAGGACTGCCCCCAACCGACCCCCAACCCCTTCTGATTGGACCATTCAAACTTCCCTCAGCCAATCTCTGGACATGCACCGTTCTGGGATGGGAGGGGGGAAGAATCAATAAAAGTTTGGGGTCTCTATGTGCTCGTGGCTGAACACTTTCGCTCTGTCTCTGGCGTTGTGTCCGCCTGCTGCTTTATTAGGCCTAATAAACACAGTATTTGCCTCAGGATCTTTCTCTCGTTGGACTTTTATTGGCATCTGAGGGTCCAGCGGAACTCAGCAGGACTAGCCTGACTGAAACGGAATTTTACTCTTATTTTAAACCCAACATTTCAACAGAGGGGAAATGTAGGCTGCTACATCTCGGCAAAAAGAATGAATTGCACAGATACAGGATGGGGAGGACATCTGCTTGGGAATACCCTGAAGCCAATGGTGAGCCACCGCTATGTGAGACAGAACGCTGGACTGGGTGGGCTGTGATGGCCTCTTCTAGCAAGGCTGCTCTTCTGTTCTTTTGCTCTTAACATCAGGAGTACAAAACCCAAAATCTATCGGAGCAGGAGAGGCCAGTGGGAAGGCTCCACCTTTGCCTGACGACGAGTCCCCTTCCTTCATTTAGAGCCTGTGGCTGTCTTTGCGGTGGGGGTCGGGGTGTGTCAATATTTCATTTTTCTTTCACTGCTTATATGGCGAGTTGGGTGAGGGGTTTTAATTCCTTTAAATGACCCTGAGGAGTCAGAGCATATAAATGCATGAAACTAATCAGTAAAGAAATAAAAACATTCTTGGGGAGTCATGCTGGGAAGGGAGGCAGCTTCTTTAGAGGAGGGGGTTCCCATCAGGGCAACCAAAACTACCCTTCTTCCTCTTTAAACAGGAAGCCAAGGGACCCTTACCTGGACGGATCTTGTTCTCAGAATCCCAAAGGAATCCCCTCAGGCAGGTATCCCTGTTCTGGAGTCAGTAGATCCCCGGCTTGTCGGCGGGGGGAGGAGAGAAATATAGAATCACCTCTTCAAAGGATCCTGGCAACTGAAAAGATAAAATCAAACTAATAATGGGAAGTCCAGGCTGGGAGTTTTAACAGGAAGAGGAGGAGGATTCGTTTGTGTGTGTGGGGGAGAGAATTTCCTTCTCTCTCTCTCTGTCCTCCCACCCCCAATTCATTTTCTTCCAGAGAATGTCCTTCTCTCCCCCTCCCCCCAATTCCTTCTCCTGGTCTTTTTCCTGAATGTCCTTTGTTTTTTTTTTCTTATGGGTGGGAGGGAGGCACAACCTTACACAAGCCCCCCTTTAAAGACCCCCCTCCATGGCACAAGCCCCCCATCCTCATCCTCCTCCCTCTTCTTCGTGTTTTTCCTCCCCCCTATTTTTGTCCGTCCCTCAAAGCTTCGTTTGCCCTTTTTTTTCTTTGCGGGGTGGGGGAGAGATGTAGGGGAGGAGGAGGAGGGGTGTTTTGTTGGCCTGGATCTGCCCCCCTCATTCCTTTCCCCCCTTTCCCCCCTCTTCCTTCCAAATCAAAATAGGGGGAGCTGGGGGGGTTGCATAGAGGGGGGAGGCAAATAGATGCCTCCTTCTCTCTCCGGATCCCCAAAGGAGTGTGCAGTGTATGGGGGGGGCTCTTCCCTCCTGGGAGCCCCACCAGCATCCCCACCAGCATCATGGATATCATCAGCAAAGCCCCCTCCTCATCTTCTCCCCCCCCAAATTCCCCTCCAGCCTCCATCTCCACCCTCCCCCCATAGCATTGCTACCATCCCCAATTGCACAACCCACCACCTGCTCCTCCTGGGGGGGGGTCTTTCTTTTTCCTCTCCAGAGCCTTTTTTTGAGCGGGGGTGGGGAGCAGGGGCGACTTTCCCATAGGCCTTTGTGGTTCAATGAACCAGGGCGCCTGAACCCCAAGGGCGCCTGAACCCCCAAACCCCAAAACTCTTAGATTCAGGAAAGCAGAACCTGAGAGGGCCGCCGGGCCGCCGGGCCGCCCGAAGGACGGGAGCGACGCCGGCCAGCGCTGCGCCCTCCTCTCGGTCCTCTCCGGAGGACCGGGCCCCGCTCTTTCTTCGCCTGCCCCCAAACTTCTTCGGCCACCCCGAGGTCCCTCAGTCAGCCAGCGCCGGGCTGGACACACACACACACACACACACACACACACACACACACACACACACACACACACACACACACACACACACACACACACACACACACACCTCTCCAACCTTCTCCCTCCATCTCTCCGTCTGCCGGCCGAGAGCGTGCCTCCTCCCTCAGCACCAGCCGCCCTGCTCGGTGGCGCCTCCAGGAATGATCAAACTTCGCGCCTCTCTCTCTCTCTCTCTCTGGCGCTCTCTCCCCTCCGCTCCCCTCTCTCTCCTCAGGTTTGGGAGTCGCCGGGAGAAAGCGGCCCTTCCGAGCAGGGCTCCTCTCTCGCTCGCCTGATCCTTTGTCACTGGTATATGTATGAGGCTAGTATGCTTAGGGGATTATTCAAACAGTGCTATTAAAATGTTATGTATTTTTCCATCTACAATTACACTGTTAAATACCAATATTGTTTTATTTTTTTTTAAAAAAAACACCATAATGTGTCCTTATCATAGCAGATGGAATAGTTGTAACTACATGTGATTACATGGTCAACATAAATACCCTCTACTAATTAAGTAACAGCTATGATGGAAGAAGAGACTGTACACTTACTTCTTTCAGCAATTAACTAAAGTGGAGTCTGAAGGGCCATGTGTTACTAGCCAGATGTTTTCTAAGCAGGGATCCGGGGACAGCATGCTGTACCACCTTTTATTCTACAATTTGAGCTTCTTCCCTTCCAACTTAAAGCATTCGCCCCAGGAATCCTAAAATATTTATCTGCAGATCAGTAGGTATCCGGCAAACAAAATGTATTTTTATAAACCAAATCGCATGAAGTAAGCTACATTCTGTATCTATCAATAATGCCCAAAAATTAAGCAACAATTTATTTATTTCTGGATACCTGTGCGCAGTTGTCTGGGTCACAGTTTGTTATTTTATTCCTTCATTTACATACCACACGGCATCAAAGAGAATTTAAAACAAAACATTTTATCAGTTTCAGTACCAGGAAAAGATTTCTAAATTTATCCTGAACTTTGTTGCGAACAAATGGCTGAGTGCCCGCAATCACTTTGTGGAATTGTATGATAACAAACCCCCCAATAGCCTTCAGACTTTTTTTTTTACACCATAGCTCCCTATGGTGTACAAGGAAGGGAGTAATAACTTAGCTGTACGAGTACATTTTCCTATATTAGAAAGCACTGTTATAGAATAATCCTGTACTGAACTAGCTGCTGCATCAGCTGTTTCTGAAGCCCTTGCCTATGCTTCTTCTGAATACTTTTTCTTCCCTTGTCAAAACCGGATACTACAACAAGCACCCACTTTTTGCATTTGCTTCTTGGTCACTGGGTACAGGCAAACGCATTCTGATCGAGATGGAGTTCCTTTTCTCTGCTTCTCTGGCACAGCTAGGACGCCACTAAGAGAAAAAGACATCTTCCTAATTACTCTTGCACCTCCTGAACCTGACACCTAAAAAAAAATCAGCATTCATGACAAAGATGATCCAGGGGTGCACCTTCGGGTGTGTTACTTGAGAACCTGCTCTCTATGAATTGCTTTGGGCCTGGGGAGGGGAACACACATAAACACACACTGTGCTTTGTAATTAGATCAAGGATGATTCCTTCAAGTAGGCTAATTCCTCATTTGCGGAGGAAATTCCCCCTTCCAAGAATGACTGAAGCTTTAAAGGGGGGGAGGCCCACGCGTCAAGCCAGGCTATAGGAGACGGAAAACAACCCCCCTCTCTCTTCGCTCCCCATTAAAACCGAAAGCTACGATGCTCCTAGCTAAGATTTCTCTTCCAACCAGCTACCTTTTTTGGGGTGGGGGGAGTGGGGATGGGGGAGCGGAGGCAAGTTCTCCTACCTTTCAGAAAGACAACAGGGTTACGCAAACCGAGCGCGTTTCTAAAGATATATATCGACCTATTTTAGAGAGCAAGAGGTTTCTCGAGCCTGCTTGCAATAGCACAGGCTAGGTAGGAAGTGCAAGAGGGAGGAAAACAGGAGGAGGAGGAGGTAGAAGAAGAAGAAGAAGAAGAAGAAGAAGAAGAAGAAGAAGAAGAAGAAGAAGAAGAAGAAGAAGAAGACGACACCTGGCACGTGGAAATCCCGCTTGGACCCACGGCTCGGAGCGCCTAAGCCCGGGCAACAAGGCGCGCGCACATCCGCCGGAGCGCTCTTTCCCTGCCGGAGCCGGGTTAGCTCCCTTAAAAAAGGAAGGTAGACAGCTCTGTGAAACGGGGGCGCCAGAGGGATCTTCGAACCACGGCTCCACATATCCTTAAGACGGCCTTGGTGGGGAGAAATCCTGGCCCAGAGCTGCCCCCCACACCTACCCCTTTCCTGCCGCTCTAGGAAGACGGGACTCGCTGCCTTCCTCTCCCCCCCCTTGGAGCACTGAATCATCTCCCCCCCCCAATTCTCTCTCTCTCTCCTCCTCCTCCGTGGGGCTCTTCTTGGTGATTCAGCAGGATCCCCCCCCCAGGAGGATAGCTCCAAAAAAGGCTCTAGGGAGGAGAAGGGACCCCCCCAAGAAGGAGGAGGGGGGTTGTGCAATCATCCCCCCTTCTCTCTCTGCCTCCCTCTTCTTCCTCCTCCTCCTCCTCCTCCGGGGGGGGGATCTTCTGAATTACCAAGAAGAGGAGGAAGGAAGGAGGGCGGGCCACAAGGCCTTTTTCCTTTCAGGGGCGAGGGGGGGAGAGATATAGGGAAGAAGAGGGGGTTTGTTTTTGGCCTGGATCTTCCCCCCTTCATTCCTTTTCCCCTCCCTCCCCCCTCCCTCTTCCAAATTAAAATGGGGAGGAGAGAAAAGAGAAGGGGGAGGGGGAGATTCGGGGGGAGGTTGCATAGAGGGGGGAGGCAAATAGACGCCTCCTTCTCTCTCCAGATCCCCAAAGGAGTGTGCAGTGGAGGGGGGAGCTCTTGTTTCTTGGGACCCCCACAGATTCCATCAAAAACGCCACCTCCCCCCCATAAAGGGACGCCCAGGACGGTCTTTCCTCCTCCCCCTCCCTCCCCACCAGGCCCCCCATCTCCCAACGCCCCCTCCTCCCCCCGAAATAGCACTGCAACCCCCCCATTGCAATTGCACCACGCACCTCCTCCTCCTCCTCCTTCTGGGGGGGGGTCTCTCTTTTCCTCCCCTCCTTCCAGCAACCACAGAGGAGAGCCTTCTCTTTTTGGGGGGGGGGTTAATGTCTCCTGAAGAACAGCCCCCTCCCTGGGAGCCTTTTAGGTTTCCTGCCTCTCTAGGAAGCGGGACTCGCTGCCCTCCCTCCCGCCTCCCCACCCCATTACTGCCCAGCCCCCAAAAGTCCTGGGAAGGGAATGGGGAGGTCCAGCATCTTCCTCCTCCTCCTGTATTTCCCCTCTTCTTCTTCTTCTTCTTCTTCTTCTTCTTCTTCTTCTTCTTCTTCTTCTTCCTCCCCATTTCAGGCAGTGGGGGGGAATTCCATCTCCTTCCCTCTGGAGCCCCCCTTTCCTTCTCTTCCTACAAATCCCAAAAGTTCCCAAACTTTTTTCTCCCTTGCCCATTTCTTTATTTTCTTATCGGTGGACCCCCCGCCTCCCGGCGCCTACCTACCGTTGAATTTTCCCGAATCTTGTTAACTTCCAATGTGCTGCTCAATTGGGTAGGAGGGTTTTTTTTTTTTTTGGTAGTGATACCTGTATATGTGAACCAAAAGCACTGTCTTTCTGACCGGATGGATGGTAGAACAAAGTCCTGATTCCACTGTCTCCTCTCCACTGTCTCCACTTGGCAGAACCCTGGGTTGGGAGGCCTGCAAAACTCTATCCCTCCCTCAAGTTCCCTGCTGGCACTCTGGCTTCGTGGCTTTCCTCCGTGGGCTGTGTCTCCACTGGGTAGGCAAAACTCTGTGGCCTCCAAGAACTCTGGCTTGGTGGCCTCCAAAAAATAACCCGCCCTCAATTATCCTGCTGGGCTGGCACTCTGGCTTCGTGGCTTCCCTGCGTGGACTGTGTCTCCACTGGGCAGGCAAAACTCTGTGGCCTGCAAAAATTCTGGCTTGGTGGCCTCCAAAATATATTCCTCCCCCAATTTCCCTGCTGGCGCTCTGGCTTCGTGGCTTCCCTGTGTGGACTGTGTCTCCACTTGGCAGGCAAAACTCAGTGGCCTGCAAAAACTCTGCCTTGGTAACCTGCAGAATTCTGGGTTGGGAGGCCTGCAAAACTCTGGCTTGGTGGGCTGCAAACAATATCCCTCCCTCAAGCACAAATACCTGTGAGGTCTCCTGAACTGGCTGGAATCCAGCATCAACATCCAGCCTCCCGGACCATCTGAGCCAGCCAGCGTCATCCTTGCTGGGGCCCCTTAAAGCTGCTGAGTGCCGGCAAGTGTGCTCCACAGCCCTTCCAGACTAACATCCACCTGCGTCTCTCTGCTGGGTTGGTGGCAGAAGCTCAACAGGGAGAGTCTGCAGCGTCAAGAGGGGAGGGGCTGTGTGGGAGCACGGATACCTGTGGGGCCTCCTGAGCTGGCTGGAATCCAGCATCAACTTCTGGCCTCCCGGACTATCTGAGCCAGCCGGCGAGGCCCCCTCAAGTCCTGACAGTGTGCCTCACTGCCTTTTTTTCAAAAGGGACTGTCTCAACATGTCATTGGCCCAACACATGAGAAGGGCCATACCCTGGACCTAGTATTCTCAACGGGACTGGGAGATGGTGGTTTGGATGTGGAGGGGTTGGTTCTGACTCCATTGTCATGGTCAGACCAGTTTCTGGTCAAGTTTAGGCTATTGGCTACTCCGACCTCTGCAAGGGTGGGAGATCCATTAAGATGATCCGCCCTCGGAGACTAATGGATCCAGATGGTTTCCTGAAAGCTCTGGGGGATTATCCGTCTGATATGGTCGGCGCTCCTGTCGAAGCTCAGATCACCCTGTGGAATAGGGAAATGTCCCGGGCAGTTGACACAATCGCACCTAAGCGCCCTCTCCCCTTACGCAGAGCCCGGACAGCTCCTTGGTATACATCTGAGTTGCGGGCAATGAAGCGGGAGGGGAGACAGCTGGAGCACAAGTGGAGAAAATATCACAGTGAGTCTGACCAAACACGGCTTAGAGCCCACTATCGGGCCTATTCCGTGGCTATACGGTTGGCGAAAAGGCAGTATTTCGCCAACCGTATAGCTTCCTCAGAGTGCCGTCCAGCGGAGCTGTTTTGGGAGGTCCGGGAACTTCTTCAGCCAGGAGATAGGGTGGAAGCCCAGGACCATTCGGCAGCATGCTGTGAGGAGTTTGCTATACACTTTGAGGGAAAAATTGCTCAGATTCGCAGTGAACGGGACTCCACTATTGGTACAGTATCAAGGGATGTGTCCAGTGCACCGTGCTTAGGTCCAGTGTTATTGGATGAGTTTCAATTGTTGAGACCCGAGGATGTGGACAGGGTGCTTGGATCTGTCTGTTCCACCACCACGCTGCTCGACCCTTGCCCTTCTTGGCTAATTGTAAGATCTGCCAGGGGGGTTCGCACCTGGGTCCAAGAAGCTGTAAATGCCTCTTTAAGAGAGGGAGTGGTCCCTGCTGCCTTAAAAGAGGCAGTAATTAGACCACTCCTAAAAAAACCTAACCTGGACCCAGGTCTGGTGGTTAATTACCGTCCAGTAGCGAACCTCCCTTATTTGGGCAAGGTGTTGGAGCGGGTGGTGGCCGGGCAACTCCAGGCACTGCTGGATGAAATGGATTTTCTGGATCCATTTCAATCTGGTTTCAGGCCGGGTTTTGGAAAAGAGACTGCCTTGGTCGCCCTGTACGATGACCTTTGCCGGGAGAGAGACAGGGGGAGTGCAACCCTGTTGATACTCCTGGACCTCTCAGCGGCTTTCTACACCATCGACCATGGTGTCCTTCTGGATAGGCTGGCCAGGTTGGGAGTTGGAGGCACCGCTTTGCGGTGGTTCCGATCCTTCCTGGCTGACCGTGTCCAGAAGGTGGTGCTGGGGGATAGTAGCTCTGCCCCATGGTGTTTACGTCATGGGGTTCCACAGGGCTCAATACTATCCCCCATGCTGTTTAACATCTACATGGAACCGCTGGGAGAGGTCATCAGGAGGTTTGGGCTGAGGAGTCAGCAATATGCTGACGATACTCAGCTCTGCCTCTCGTTCTCCACCAATCCAGGTGAGGCGGTTTCTGTCCTGAACTTGTGTATGGACCAGATAATGGACTGGATGAGGGTTAATAAATTGAAACTCAATCCAGACAAGACGGAAGTGCTGTTAGTGGGTGCTTCGTCAGCCAGGTTAGAGGGCCACTTCCCTGTCCTGGATGGGGTTGCACTCCCCTAAGGGACAGGGTCCGTAGCTTGGGGGTGCTCCTGGACCCCGGTCTAACTCTGGAAGCACAGGTGGACTCGGTGGCCAGGGGCACCTTTCTCCAGCTGCGGAATATATATCAGCTGCGCCCCTACCTGGATGAATGGAGCCTTATGACAGTTACGCATGCACTAGTAACATCCCGTATTGATTACTGCAATGTGCTTTACGTGGAGCTGCCTTTGAAGACGGTTCGGTGATTGCAACTGGTTCAGAATCGTGCGGCGCGGCTGGTGAGTGGTAGGGCCACCAAGGAACACATCACGCCGATTCTGTATAACCTTCACTGGTTACCAGTTCCTGCCCGAGCCCAATTCAAAGTGCTTGTTTTGACATATAAAGCCCTAAATGGCTTAGGACCTAGTTACCTGAAGGACTGCCTCCTTCCATATGAACCTACCCGGCAATTAAGATCTAGTCAGGGAGCCCTCTTGAAAGAGCCATCCTTTAAGGAGGTGAAAGGGATGGCTTGCAGGAATAGGGCCTTTTCAACAACTGCCCCCAGACTATGGAATGCCCTCCCAAATGAGACTCGCCTGGCGCTGACGTTGGTAACATTTTGGTGCCAGGTAAAAACCTTCCTGTTCCAGAAGTTTTTTAACTAATGACTGTGGGTCCTGATGGCAATTTTAGTGGTGTTTTTAATGTATCGTATTTATTGTATTTACATGTTTTTATTATTCTAATATGATTGAGACGTACAAAATTATGCAGGGCATGAGTCAAGCAGATAGAGGGAAGCTCTTCTCCCTCTCCCAAAATACCAGAACTAGGGGACATCCACTCAAATTGAGGGCTGGGAGAGTAAGAACAGACAAAAGAACATATTTTTTTCACCCAGTGCATTGTTAGTCTGTGGAACTCCCTGCCACAGGATCTGGTAATGGCATCTGGCCTGGATGCCTTCAGAAGGGGATTGGACAGATTCCTGGAGGTAAAGTCCATCACAGGTTACAAATCCAGATGGAGAGAGATGTGTCATCTCCAGGCTCAAAACTGGGCTACTTCAAGGGCCAGATGCAGGGGAGTGGTATCAGGAGACAGATATCTAGTCTCATGCGCTTCCAAAAGCATCTGGTGGGGCCACTGTGAGATACAGGAAGCTGGACTAGATGGGCCTTTGGCCTGATCCAGCATGGCTCTTCTTATGTTCTAACTCGCCCCCCATTTGATCCGCCAAGCCCCCTCTTCCTCCTCCTTCTCCCTCCCATAATGGGAGGCTCAGGGGGGTCCCTTTTACTCCCCCTCCCATCCCCAGAGTCCCCCCCTCCTCCAACCCCCCTCCCCATATCTCCCCCCACCTCCCCTCCCGTCCTTTTGCACGAACCTCCTCCTGGTCGGGGGCAGATCTTTCCCCTCCTTCCTGCAAACAGTCAATGGGGGGGGGAGGAGGGGCCCCCGGTTCCTTTTTATGGGGGGGGAATTACGAAAAAGCTTCTCCCTCCTTTTTTCCGTTCCCAGTGCCCCTCCTCTCCTCCGATCCCCCCCTCCCCATATCTCTCCCCCCACTGCCCCTCCTGTCCTTTTGCACGAACCTGCTTGTGAGGAGGGGGGGCTTGGTTCCTTTTTATGGGGGGGTTTACAAAAAAGCTTCTCCCTCCCTCCTTTTTCCTTGCAGGGGCGGGGGGGAGAGAAAAGGGAAGGCGGGGGGAGGTTCGGGGGTTAAAGGGGGCCAATTTACACCTCTTTCTCTCTCCAGACCCCCTCCCCACGGATTCCATCAGCAACGCCCCCCTTTCCCCCCAATAGCATTGCAAACCCCCCCAATTGCAATTGCACGACCCACCTCCTCCTCTTCCTTGGGGGGGTGTCTCTCTTTTCCTCCCCTCCTTCCAGCAACCACAGAGGAGAGACTTCTCTTTGGGGGGGGTTAATAGTCTGGTGGAGAAGAGGCCCCTCCCTGGGAGCCTTTCGGGTTTCCTGCCTCTCTAGGAAGCGGGACTCGCTGCCCTTCCCACCCTCCCCCCTTGGAGGACCGAATACTGCCCCCCTCGCGGGCCCAGCACTCCCTCTCCCAACACTCCTCCCCCCCCTTGCACTTGGGGGTGTGTCTCTCTTTCCTTCCGAACATAAAGGCTTAGCTTTGAAATGTTGGAGGAATTTGATTGTTCCCTTTTGGTCTGGAGAAAGAAACTAGAGATCAGAACACTTGCACCCTTTCACTGGAGAAAAGAAAAAAACCCAATCAATTTGGAGGGTTCTTGGAGTAAGGAAACCAAACACTTTTCCTTCTTCTGACAGTGTAAATTTGGAGGAGGGAAGGGAAGCATGGAGACGCAGGAACGCACACACACACCTGCAGAGAAGACACAGGGGAGAACAGGCTGGAACCAGAGAGAGAGAAACGAGGGGTGGAAGACGGAAGGAGACAAAGGGGAAGATGCCAGGAAGGAGCTGAAGAATGAGAGAAACCAGTGGAGGCGTTAGTTTTAGGCCCCCCATTGCGAGGGGGGGGTCCATCCTTGGTTGAGCCAGCGGTGCTCTTGTGGGAGGCCAGCGAGGTTCCTCCGTGGCAAAGAAGGCCTCCCACCCCCTTTCAAGGCCACTTCTTCCCTGGAAGGTCTTTCCCTTTCTGGAGCCAGGAGGAGGCTCAGGGGCAGAGGCCGCCTAGTGGTCTCAGCCACTCCTAGGGGCACATGTAGTGGGGCTCAGGTGGGATCCAGGGAGGCGGACTGGAGGGGTCCTGGGCCTGATCCACCAGGTCTCAGATCTGCTCCAATGGGATCCAGGGAAAGTGGGTTTCGGGGAGGGGAGGTTGGTGAGGAGGGGGGCTGTCTGGTTTGCCAACAGGAGTAACTTGACCCCCACCTCTGACCTCCTCCTTCCACAAAAGCCCTCCTCTGAGCTCCCGGGAGCCACTGGCTAAACGGATGGGGTGGAGGAGCCCCCATTGGCCCAACACCATCATTCCAGCCCCACATCCCATGGGGCCAACTGGACTCCTTCCCCACCCACCCCAACCACTGTGATACCCCTTCAGGATGTCTCACCTCGTTCCAATGTCTGAGACCATAGATGTGTGAGGAGGGAGGGTCCCTCTCCTCGCTTCCGGTTCCTGTTGGAGGGCCGCCAAGAGTGGGATGTCCACGAAAGCTGACATTAAAATAGAACAGTCTTTAAGGTGCCACATCTTTTTTTGCCTTTTGTCTTTGATATATATTTTTGCCTGGAATCCTTGCACAGGCTAACAACCCTTCCAAAGAGAAAGCAAGTCTCTCTACCTCTTTTTCTTAGCTCCCCCCCCCCACTTTGGTAGCAATTGGTGGGTTCTGGCCGGAGAATCATGGGTCCGTCAGCGCATGGATCTGCAGTGGCGCAAAAACATGGTTCCAAGGCACGGAACCATGCGGAACTACTGGGTTTTTACCCAGGATCAAATCCAAATCACTACCACATCCTAGGCCCCACCCTTACACACAGACTGCACACCCAAAATCAGGGGTCCGTCAGCGCATGGTGCCCCAGTGGTGCAAAAACATGGTTCCAAGGCACGGAACCACACGGAACTACCGGATTTTTACCCAGGATCAACTCCAAATCACTACCACACCGTAGGCCCCACCCTAACACAGAGACTGTACACCCAAATTCAGGGATCCGTCAGCACATGGCTCCCCAGTGGCGCAAAAACATGGTTCCAACACACGGAACCACATGGAACTACCTGATTTTTACCAAGGATCAACTCCAAACCTGTATCACATCCTTGGCCCCATCCGTACACACAGACTGCACACCCAAAATCAGGGGTCCGCCAGCACATGGCACCCCAGTGGCGCAAAAACATGGTTCCAAGGCACGGAACCACACGGAACTACCTGATTTTTATCCAGGGTCAACTCCATTCCTGTATCACATCCTAGGACCCATCCTAACACACAGACTGCACACCCAAATTCAGGGGTTTGTCAGCGCATGGCTCCCCAGTGGCGCAAAAGCATAGTTCCAAGGCACGGAACTACACGGAAATGCAGGTTACTTACCTGTAAGTAAGTCTTTGAGTGGACCTCTGTGAATACACACAATGGGTCTTCGTGCCTGCGCGCTCGAGTTCCCGGTCATTTCCAAGCTTAAGGCTTACAAGCCCCTCCCCTCCGTGTGCATGCTCACCCATCTCCCGCCTTGCTGACTCAGTTCCCCACTGGTCCGCCGCTAACCCTTAGAGAGTACAACGAGCCATGAAGGAGAGAGGGGAGGTGGGTGGGTGGTGTGTATTCACAGAGTTCCACTCGAAGAACTGAACTTACAGGTAAGTAACCTGCATTTCTTCTTCGTGGACTCTGTGAATCCACACTATGGGTGACTGGCAAGCTGACTTACCGGTGGAGGGTAGTCATGGTAGCACAGTTGTCAAAAGTGCTTTGCCAAATGCGGCTGATCTCTGCGTCCTGACATCTAGCTTGTAATGCTTCAGGAACGTGGATGGTCAAGACCAGGTAGCCGCTTTACATATGTCTTCCAAGGGCACTCCTTTCAGGAAGGCAGTGGAGGAGGCTACTTGTTGTGTTTTAGCGAGCGAGATTGAGGCGTGGGCGGAGCCACAATGGAGTCGCGCGTCTGACGTGACCCAGCCAACCACGAGTAATTGTGGGAACGCGGCAACAGCCAATGAGGTGCACGCCGGGGAAATTATGCGCCCCTTTTAAGCAGGGGGTTGGGCCGTCAGCGCCAGCGTCGTTTTAAGAAATAAAGTTTGGAAGCGACCAGATTGTCCTGCGTTGTTCCTAGACCCCCGTATTTAACAGTGGCGACGAGGATGGGATTTTTCTGAGCTGCCGTATCCCCATATCGGGCCTGCCACGTCGTCTTGCAATGTCCTCTCCGGACCGAGGCGCCTCTCGACTGCCGCCGCCCACGCCCTTCCAGGGAGTAGCCGCCATTATGCATGCCCTGGGTGAGTTCGACCCCCGGCACCCCGAGCATTGGGAGGCATACATCGAGCGCCTCCGTTTTTTACTGGAGGCCCATGGCATTACGGAGGACCGCCAGAAGCGGAACATTTTGTTGGGTGGCTGTGGGGCGGCCACCTACATAATTGCTAAAGGGTTGGCCGGTCATAACCCGCTGGACTCTTTATCGTATGATGAAGTGGCGGGATTGCTCACCAACCACTTCATCCCGGAAGGTCTCCCGGAGGCACTGTTTTTTCCTGCGCTCTCAAGGCCCCTCCGAGTCCACCGGAGTACCTTGCAGTGCTCCGTTCATTGGCGGGAGAATGTGAATACCCTAACTTGGAGGAGATGATCCGGGACCGATTCATATGGGGTTTACGTAATGAGAAGCTTCAGACCAAGCTGATGGCGCGCGAGACCATCACCTTGAGCGCGGCCTACAGCGAAGCTTTGGCCTACGAGCGGTCGGCTTCCACATACGCCAACAAGAAGGCAGCGGAAGTCCACGCCACGGACAGTACGTCGGAGGAAGAGGATACCAGCGTCCACCGCAACCTCAGCAAGTCAGGTGCGAGTCGGCGTTTGCACCACACGACCGCACCCTTGCACGTGCGCTCTACCGGATCGGCCCGAGGAGACTCCTGTTTTGGCTGTGGTGAGGATCACGATCGGGCTCCTGCCCGTTCCGGGATGCCACGTGCCGCCGTTGCGGCAAGGCCGGGCACATCCGCCGAGTCTGCCGTTCCAAGTTGAAAGGAAACCGACGAAACAGCGCGTCATGAGACTCGGGAGGAAGAGGAGTTGCAGTCGATCATCGCTGCCACGGTAATGCAGGTCTGCACGCGCAACCGTAAGCCCACTAAGGTCAAGTTGGAAGTCAAGATAGAGGGGGCCCTTGTGTAATGGAGATGGACACGGGCTCCATGTATTCTATTATCTCGGCTAAGACCTTCCGGCGCCTGTGCCCCAGGGTGGCCCCCTCTTCGCCCCTCCCGGTGATCCTCAAGGATTTTCAGAGGAATATAATAAAGACTGTGGGAATGGGCACGTTCCAGGTCCAGTATGGAAGGGTTTCCCAGCGACTGGACCTAATAATTGTGGAAGGCCCTTTTACCAGCCTCCTGGGCTTATCGTGGCTGGAGCCTTTGGGAATTGGGTTTACAGGCATTCATAGTCTCCTTTCCAAGGTGGGCCCGGAAGAGATTTGTAAGGACTTTCCATCCGTTTTCACGGGTCCTTGGGACAGTATAAGGGCCCCCGATTTCCCTGCGCTTGAACCCAGAGATTAGTCCCATCCGGGTGAAGGCCCGCCGGGTCCCATTCGCCCTCAAGCCCAAGATTGAGGCGGAGCTGGACCGCCTTGTTGCACAAGGGGTCCTAGAACCGGTAGACTCGGGAACCTGGGAGACTCCCATAGTCACCCCGGTTATGCCCGATGGGTCGGTTAGGATTTGTGGGGATTATAAGTGCACTCTCAACAAAGCTCTCCGCGACCATGCGTCCCGGTCCCGGTCGTGAGCCATGTTTTGGCCACCTCGCCGGGGCAAAAGTATTTGGAAAGTTGGATTTGGCACAGGCCTACCAACAACTGCCGGTTGACACAGCTACGGCAGATGCTCAGACGATTGTCACACATAAGGGGGCCTTCCGTGTAAATCGATTACAATTCGGGGTGAGTGTAGCCCCAGGACTTTTCCAGAATATGATGGACCGCCTCCTGAAGGGAATTCCCGGAGTAACTCCGTTTTTTGATGATGTTATAATCGCTGCTCCATCTATGAAGGACTTTGGCGCTCGACTCCAACAGTGCTAGAGAGGTTTTGGGAGGCGGGCCTTAAGGTGAAAAAATCAAAATGCCTGTTGGGAGTAGACAGCGTGGATTTCCTTGGGTTTCACGTCGATGCAACGGGCATACACCCAGCCCGGGACAAACTTCGTGCTATCCGCGAGGCGCCAGAGCCCAAGGGGAAAGCGGAGTTACAGGCTTTTCTAGGACTTCTAAATTTTTATCACGCCTTCCTGCCACATAAGGCGGCCGTCGCGGAGCCGTTGCACCGGCTCCTGGATAAAAAGGCGCCCTGGGTGTGGGGTAAGAGACAAAGGAAGGCTTTTCCAAAAGGACCTGTTGGTGTCAAATTCTGTACTGGCCCACTTTGATGAGTCCTTGCCGGTCGTGTTGGCTTGTGATGCTTCCCCGTATGGAGTGGGCGCCGTTCTGGGTCATCAACTTCCGGACGGAAGAGAAGTTCCGGTGGCGTACTTCTCTCAAACCCTTTCGTCCGCGGAGAGGAACTACGCCCAAATTGATAGGGAGGGGTTAGCCATTGTGAAAGGGGTCAAGAAGTTTCATGACTTCTTGTACGGCCGACCCTTCACAATAGTCACAGATCACAAGCCGTTGTTGGGCCTGTTTGCCGCGGACCGCCAGACCCCCCAAGTGCTCTCACCACGAGTACTGCGGTGGTCCATCTTTCTGGCTGGATATAATTACGAACTGCAGCACCCGGCCCGGGAAGGCGATGGGTCATGCCGATGCCCTTAGCCGTCTGCCGCTACCGGAGTGTGGCCCGGACCCTGCTCCCGCCCACCAGGTCCTAAGGATCCAGGACCTGTCGGATTGTCCCTTGCACGTCCAGGATATCGCCGCCTTAACCCGACGTGATCGAGTGTTGGCTCGTGTTTTGGATTGGGTGGGGAGGGGGTGGCCCAAGCAACCGGGCCCGGAATTTGCGGCTTATACGGCCCGGAAAGACGAACTCTCGTCACACAGGGGGTGTGTGCTTTGGGGTGGTCGGGTGGTGGTCCCCCCCTCTTTGAGGACTAAGGTATTGGAGGCCCTTCATGTCGCATGAAGCATGAAGGCACTCGCCCGGAGTTATGTTTGGTGGCCGGGCATGGACGCTAAAATCGAAGAGTGGGTGAAGGGGTGTGAACCTTGTCAGGCGTCTCGGCCCGAGCCATCTAAGGCCCCGTACAGGCCTGGGAATCCACGCAAGCCCCTTGGTCCCGATTACATCTAGACTTTGCCGGGCCCTTCCAGGGCCAATATTTTTTAATAGTAGTGGATGCAAGGTCCAAGTGGCTAGAAGTGGCCCCTACCTCCACTACATCCACAAAGGCGACAATAAATGTGCTGAGGCGGCTGTTTGCCACCCACGGTTTGCCCGACACAATCGTGAGTGACAACGGAACGGCGTTTACTTCTGCCGAATTTCAGGAGTTTGTCGCTCTAGCGGGTATCAGGCACATTAGGTCCGCCCGTTTCATCCGGCCACTAACGGCCAAGCTGAGCGCATGGTCCGTGGACCAAGGACGCGCTCAGGCGGATCATACAGGGGGACTGGTATTATCGTCTTTCACAGTTCTTGTTGGCCCAACATGTCACCCCTAGTGCCGTAACGGGGCGTAGCCCTGCAGAGATCCTCATGGGAAGGAGACTGACAACGCTCCTTGATCGTCTCCATCCCGACAGGGCACTCGATAAGAGGCCCTCCACGGAGCATAGGGAAGCTCCGAGAGGATTTGCCATAGGCGACCCTGTATATGCCCGAAGTTATGGTCAAGAGCGACGATGGGTTCCTGGAACGATAGTGGCCTGCTCGGGTCCCACATCTTATGAGGTGGGTTTAGAGGGGGGGTTGGTGTGGCGGCGTCACATCGATCAGATCCGCGTCAGAACAACTGTGGCGCTGGTGCCCCCGGAAGATCTAGCCGAGCCAGAGCCCGAGGAAGCTCCGGATTCTGAGCCGGAGCAAGTCAGTGACTTTGAGTCCGGGGAGACCAATGAGGTGCCGCCCAGACAGAATGCCGAGTCCTCGGTTGCTAACGGGGTACCTGCTAACCCGGAGGCACAGGCACAGCCTGATATCCGGGAACTAGCGGTCCCCGTTGTTCCCACATCACCACCTAAGTTGCGGCGGTCCCAGCGAGAGCGTAGAAGACCGGCACATCTGGGGGATTATGTATGTGACTAAAATAGTAGGGTTGATGGTAGTGTTGGTTGTTACTGTGTTGAACCATGGGGGGAGGAATGTTGTGTTTTAGCGAGCGAGATTGAGGCGTGGGCGGAGCCACAATGGAGTCGCGCGTCTGACGTGACCCAGCCAACCACGAGTAATTGTGGGAACGCGGCAACAGCCAATGAGGTGCACGCCGGGGAAATTATGCGCCCCTTTTAAGCAGGGGGTTGGGCCGTCAGCGCCAGCGTCGTTTTAAGAAATAAAGTTTGGAAGCGACCAGATTGTCCTGCGTTGTTCCTAGACCCCCGTATTTAACACTACTGCTCTGGTGGAGTGTGCCCGAGGTGTGACAGGTAGGGAGACATGCGCAGTGCTGTAAGCCATTTTGATAGTTGTGACAATCCATCTGGAGATGGATTGAGGGGATATTTGATGACCTTGAGACGGTGCAGAGGTTTTGATAAAGAGCCTGTGTGTCTTCCTAACAGAAGTTGTTCTGGATGTATAGAAGCGGAGCGCTCTTTTGACGTCGAGGGTGTGGAGCTTCCTCTCGAGGTGAGTACTTGGGTTTGGGAAGAAGGTTGGTAGAATAAGTGGCTTTGGTAAGAACGAGATGTCCGGGCGAAGTTCCACTCTGTCGTGGTGGAATTTGAGGAACGGTGGGTCCTCTCTGAGCGCAGCGAGTTCTGAAGCTCGTCTGGCTGATGTGATTGCCACCAGGAATGCCGTTTTCAAGGTAAGTAAGTACAGAGATGTGGTAGCCATAGGTTCAAATGGTGGTTTCGTGAGACAGTTCAGTACCAAGGAGAGAGACCATTGCGGAGTCAGGGCTCTGTGCTGTGGACAGAGGTTAGCAATGCCTCTTAGGAACCTCTTGAGTTTAGGATGCGTAAACAGGGCTGCCGCCTCCGAATCAGGCGGTTGGTGTGCTACTACAGCTGCAGTGTAGACTCGTAGGGTAGATAGTTATAGTCCTCTATTGAAGAGTAGAAGGAACTCCAGGAGGACTTGGATGTTGGTTGGACTCGAGGGTTGAGAGTTAGCTCGAGTGAAGTGTAGGAAGGATGCCCATTTATGAGCATATAGTGTATTTGTAGACTTCGTCCTGGAGTTTGTGAGTACTTCTGCAGTTGTTAGCTGATGTACCATGCCGTGGGGTGGAGAGTCGAGATGTCTGACTTGGCCCTGGTGTTGGGTCAGGAGATCGGGCATTGATGTCAGCCTGACAAAGTCTATCACCATTGTTTGTAGGACTTGAAACCATGGCTGTCTTGGCCACCACGGGGCCAGCAGTATGACATGGGCTCCGTGGTGCCTGATCTTCATCAGCGTCTTCTGAATTAGTGGTATTGGTGGGAATGCATAAAGGAGGGTGGCTGGCCACCTGGTGGCAAAGGCGTCCCCCTGTGAGTGTTTGCCCATTCCCGCTCTTGAACAGTACAAGCTGCACTTTATCTGTCTCCTGATACCACTCCCCTGCATCTGGCCCTTGAAGTACCCTGGTTTCTCCATCATGGTTTGTAACCTGTGATGGACTTTTCCTCCAGGAATCTGTCCAATCCCCTTTTGAAGGCATCCAGGCCAGATGCCATCACCACATCCTGTGGCAGGGAGTTCCATAGACTTACAACGCGCTGGGTGAAAAAATATTTTCTTTTGTCAGTTCTTACTCTCCCAGCCCTCAATTTGAGTGTATGTCCCCTAGTTCTGGTATTTTGGGAGAGAGAGAAGAGCTTCCCTCTATCCACTTTACTAGTACCCTGCATTATTTTGTATGTCTCAATCATATCCCCCCTCAAGCGCCTTTTTTCCAGACTAAAGAGGCCCAAATGTTTTAGCCTTTCTTCATAAGGGAGGTGCCCCAGGCCAGTAATTATTTTAGTCGGTCTCTTCTGCATCTTTTCCAGTTCCACTATGTCTTTCTTGAGATGCGGTGATCAGAATTGTACTCAATACTCCAGGTGGGGCCTTACTATTGTTTTGTATAATGGTATTATAATGTTGGCTGTTTTATTTTCAATCCCCTTTTTGATAATCCCTAGCATGGAATTGGCCTTCTTCACTGCTGCCACACATTGGGGAGACACCTTCATGGAGCTGTCCACCAACACACCAAGATCTCTTTCCTGATCCGTCACGGATAACTCAGAGCCCATGAGTTGATAGATGAAGTTTGGATTTTTTGCCCCATTATGCATTACTTTACATTTGGTTACATTAAAATGCATTTGCCATTTTGCAGCCCATTCCCCCAGATGCGGGGGGGGGGGGAGAGAGAGATACCCTGCCCAGCCTGTTTTTTTGGGGGGGGGTCCTCTTTCCTCCCTCCCTCCCTCCCTCCCTCTCTCTTTTAGGGGGATGGGGCCCTCTCTATCTCTTCCCCCTTGGAAGGATCAACCTGGGGGGGGAGCCTCGTGGGCGAAGGGAGGGAGGGAGGGAGGAGGGGAGGGAAGCCCCATCCCCAATTTTTTAGTTTTATTCAGCGAGGGAGGCAACGACAGAGAGAGAGAGAAGAGAGGAGACTCAATGGAAAGAGTTCAGTGAAGGAGGAGGAGGAGGAGGACCAGGAAAAAGGGGACGGGGAGGAAAAGGAGTCCAGAGCCAGAATTATTGGGAGGGGGGAGGCCCAGAAGCAGGCCCAGGATGGAAGGAAGGATGATGGAGGAGGAAAGATGATAACGACCTGCAGACGGACTTCCAGGGAGAAAAGCAGAGAAGGAACAGAAGGACGGACGGACGTTTCATAGGAGCAGGCCTAGTAAGAAAGGAGGCAGTGTAGCTTTGTATATTAAGGACATTTATACTGCTGAACAAATACAAAGCAAAGCAAAGCAAAGTGTTCTGCTTATATACCGCCCCATACTACTACAAGTAGTCTCTGGGCGGTTTACAATTTTAATTACAGAGTGCAGGCTACACATTGCACCCCCCCCGCAAGCTGGGTACTCATTTTACCGACCTCGGAAGGATGGAAGGCTGAGTGAACCTTGAGCCTGCTACCGGGGATTGAACCCAGGTCGTGAGCACAGCTTTACCTGCAAAACAGGCATTTAACCACTGCGCCACGAGGCGAGATAAGGGGAAGCAGGTTGAGAGAATTTGGGTGAAAATCAGGGGTGAGAAAACTGGGAGGGATGTCACTGTGGGGGTATATTATAGACGCCCAAGCCAGCCAGATGAGTGGGATGATGTCTTCTGTGAGCAGATGGCCATACAGTCAAAAGGGAAAGATGTAGTACTGATGGGAGATTTTAACTGTCCTGATATATGCTGGCAGTCCAATTCAGCTAAGAATTCAAGGTCCAACATATTCCTTACTGCCCTTGCAGACAATTTCATGGTCCAGAAGGTAGAGGAGGCAACAAGAGGCACAACCACTTTAGATCTGGTCTTAACCAATAAGGAGGACCTTGTAAATGGGGTCGAAGTGGTGGGATCATTAGGTAAAAGTGACCATGCCCTCTTGGAATTTGTTATACAGTTGGAAGGTGAAGCTAAGCATAGTCAGACAAGAATCCTGGACTTCAGTTCCTAGAAAGATCCTAGAGCAGATTATTAAACAGGCAGTCTGTAATCATTTAACAAACAATGCTTTCATTACAAGAAGTCAACACGGGTTTCTTAAAAACAAGTCATGCCAGACTAATTTGATCCCTTTCTTTGCTGTTCTGATTTTCTTGTAGTTTTTCTCTGAGGTTAGTAAAATAGTTACCTATCTCAAAGGGGGCAGTGTGCACCCCACATATTTAAATTGTAACCAGCCCAGAGAGTGCTTTAATGGGGAAATATATAAGCAGAACATTTTGCTTCTTCTTTGTTATTACTTTGAAGCTCTCTGTATCAAATATGTCCATCTCATTTTTGCTGCCAATAAAAACCAAGCTGTCTCAGTGGTAGCTTTGAAGGAGATCATAAGCACCATTAATTCATATGGAAGAGGTATGGTCACCCAATGAAACTTTCAGTGATTTAGATCCAAACTATGTAAACATTATAGGAAGGCTATGGAACAAGTGGTATCCGTTTCTTACCCTGGGGCTCACAAGACTTTTCCCAGCATGGAGACATTTCCTCAAAAATTATCACAGGAGGAGTGTGATAAATCCCCTGGTTTTCCTCAGGATATTCACTGGTGCCACAATGGGCCACCTCACTGAGGTGGGTGGAGGTGGGTCCACCCTGGAGCTGGGTCTCATTCGCCTGCCTCCTTGATGGCAGTACATTGGGTTTGTAACTTGATTTAAAACTCTGTTTTTGTGGTTGCTTATATATTCCAGGTAAGATGTTGTAGAGAAGCAATAAAAGAGGATGACACAAAGTGTGAGAGGAAAAGGTTGAATATTCAGATGCAAAAGAGGGTGTTGAGAATCAAACCAGAAGGAAGAAGCTTAGAAGGAAAACAGATAGATGTAAAGATGGACAAATCTATTACTTGTCAGGGGGAAGACCAAGCGCTTCTGAAAACATCCAAAGGAGAGGAAAGGAATGAGCATGCCAAGTTTGGAAAATCTTTACCTAGCACCTCAACATTTACTCGCCATAGGAAAATTCACCAGGTGGAGAAGCCATTTGAATGTCTGGAGTGTGGATAGAGTTTCAGTCGAGCTGGAAGCCTTGCTAGCCATCACAGAACTCACACCGGCGAGAAGCCATTTGAATGCCTGGAGTGTGGAAAGAGGTTCAGTCAAGCTGGACACCTTGCTGAGCATCACAAGACCCACACAGGCGAGAAGCCATTTGAATGTTTTGAGTGTAGAAGGAGGTTCATTGATTCTGGAAGCCTTGCTAAGCATCACACGACCCACACAGGCGAGAAGCCATTTGAACGCCTGGAGTGTGGAAAGAGGTTTAGTCATTCTGGAAGCCTTGCTAGCCATCACAAGACCCACACAGGCGAGAAGCCATTTGAATGCCTGGAGTGTGGAAAGAGGTTTAGTCATTCTGGAAGCCTTCTTAGCCATCACAAGACCCACACAGGCGAGAAGCCATTTGAATGCCTGGAGTGTGGAAAGAGGTTTAGTCAAGCTGGACACCTTGCTGAGCATCACAAGACCCACACCGGCGAGAGGCCATTTGACTGCCTGGAGTGTGGAAAGAGGTTCAGTCATGCTGGAAGCCTTGCTAGTCATCACAGAACCCACACATGCGAGAAGCCATTTGAATGTTTTGAGTGTAGAAGGAGGTTCATTGATTCTGGAAGCCTTGCTAAGCATCACACGACCCACACAGGGGAAAAGCCATTTGACTGCCTGGAGTGTGGGAAAAGGTTCAGTCATTCTGGAAGCCTTGCTAGGCATCACAGAATCCACACAGGCGAGAAGCCGTTTGAATGTCGTAACTGAGGATCCTGTTTCTGTCATTCTGGTTGCCCTTTCTACACCCCTTAGGACCCACTCGTTCCAAAAGCTTTTGAAAAATCGTAGAGTGTGGTAATAACTTCAGTAATCACACAATCCTTGTTTGACAACCCCTTTTAGGATTTCATATAATGTATGTATATGTTAAAATGTAATATTTTAAATTGGCTGAAAGCCAAGTACTAACTCTCTCAGGTAACTGATTACAGATTCTGTACACCTGGTATATACTGGGCAAAATCAAAGAAAAACAAAACAAAACATTTGGTACCTTATATATAAAATATATATTGATTATTGATTGGACACGTGTGAATTGATCTGATATAATGTACAGCTGGTATATGCTAGTATAACCTGATGTAATGTCCAATGATGTGTTTGGTAGTTTTTGCAAGAGAGTTGTATATAAGGGAGATGTTACCAATGAGGTTTATCTGCTGTAAAAGCAAAAGCAATGTGTTCTGCTTATATACCGCCCCATACCATTTTAAGTAGTCTCTGGGCGGTTTACAATTTTTATTACAGTGTGGAGGCTACACATTGCCCCCCCCCAGCAAGCTGGGTACTCATTTTACTGACTCAGAAGGATGGAAGGCTGAGTGAACCTTGAGCCTGCTACCTGGGATTGAACCCCAGGTTGTGGGCACAGTTTTACCCGCAGTACAGGCATTTAACCACTGCACCACGAGGCTCAGTGTAATTCAGATCACTTTATCTATTGCCCTGTTAAACTCTCTTGCTGATGTAATTCTGTGTTGGATGCTTTGTATATATTGCAACTGAATTTCTGATACAATGGACCTTTGTATAACAAGCAGTTTGTTTAACAGAAAAAAACACTTAAAGGGAAAAAAATCCAGAGATGGGATACGTGTAGCTCCTCCAAAATCTTTTTATGTAAGCGTGGAGGGACTCCAACTCGGCCTAGCCACAATATACACCCTCGTTGGGTAGACAGTCCATCTTTCTGAGCTGTGAAGCTCACAAATTCAGAACCCGGCTTCCTTGGCCACCCCTTCCCACCCAATCCAAAATTCGGGCAAGCATCCGATCCTTTGAGGTTGTTGCCACATTGTCCCTAACTAACATGCAGTGGCTGATCAGGTAAATCTCCCAACTGCAAGATCTGACGGGCAGGGGCAGGGTTGGGACCGCATTCTAGCAAGGGCAATCTACTAAGTGTATCGGCATGGCCCATCACTTTGCCTTGCTGATGTTGGAGCAAATACGGGTAGCCAGCTTTTTAAAAAAATGACCAACACGAGACCCGTGGGGAAAACATCTGAGGGGTCGGGCTCAGCAGGTCCAAGCAACGGCGTACGGTCTGTAACTATTGTGAAAGGCCTCCCATACAAGAAATCATGAAATTTGTTCACTCCCTTCACAATAGCCAGCCCTTCTTTGTCAATCTGTGAGTAATTTTGTTCTGCAGATGATGGGGACTTCCCTCCCACCTGGAAGTTTATGACCCAGCACTGCACCTACCCCATAAGGAGCAGCATTGCATGCCAACACAACTGGCAGTTTTTCATCAAAGTGGGCCAAAATGGAATTTGAAACTAATAATTCCTTAACAGCTCAAAAAGCTTTGGTTTGACGTGGCCCCCAAACCCAAGGGGCTTTTTTAAATCTAAAAGCCTATTGAAGGGCTCCACCCCTGCAGCCTTGTGTGGAGGAAATGTTGTAACATGGCCTTGTTCTCAGGCTCTGGGGCCTCACAAATTGCTCGTACTTAGTCTTCTGTAGGGTACACTTCATTTGCATCCACTCTAAAACCTAAAAAGTTCACACTTGGCACCCCCAATAAACATTTTTGCTTGTTTCACTTTGAATCCTGCCTCCTGGAGAATGGGACAAAGTCTCACAAAGAACTCCTCTCTCGATGGTGCAGCGATCAGGACATTGTCGGAAAAAAAGGGGGTAACTCCCAGTATACCTTTAAGAAGTTGACCCATCCGGTTCTGAAGCAACCGAGAGGCAACACTCTCACCAAACAGTAGCCTTTTAACCCTAAATGCCCCCTTGTGGGTCACTATGGTCTGTGCATCTGCCGTGGTCTCACCCACAGGCAACTGTTGGTCAGGTTGTGCTACATCCATTTTACCAAACATTTTAGCACAGCCAAAGAGGCCAGCTCATGACTGTGAGGATGATAAGGACGGTGTGCCATCTGAGAGGCAAAGGATATTGGAAAGGCAGGGATCGGAAGAAGAAAGGTTGGGGAAAGAAGACACAAAGAGGGGAAAGGAGAGTTCGAGTGTGGGTATTGGGATTCAAGGGTTAACAACAGAAGAGGTGGCCGAAGCAATGTGGGTGTCCATCGGTGGGACAGCCGAACTGGATGAGGAGCTTTGGAAGGAGGAGGAACCAATAAGGGAGACGTGTGAGATAGTGGTACAAACGGACGGGGAGTTTATTTATTTATTTATTTATTTATTTATTTATTTATTTATTATTGAATTTATATCCCACCCATTTTCCCAACGGGAACTCTGGGCGGCGAACAAACAAACAAATCAGGGGATACAAACAATTGGGTACAATAGATCTCGATAGGGACATAATCAAAAGAATCAACATGAATTAATAAAAACATAATAATAAAACTGCAGCAGGGGCGCACCCTTTAGTTCAAACCTCACCGCTGCTATGCCAAATATGACCTAATTATCGATTATCGATGGCGGATAGGGGGGGGAAAAAAGGAAGAATAAAGGTAAGCTAAGCTAGGTCACCAAAGGCCTCGCGGAACAGGATGGTCTTCACCGCTTTACGGAAGGCCAGCAGGGACTCTGCAGAGCGCACTTCGCTAGGGAGGCTGTTCCATATAGATGGAGCAGCCACCGAGAAAGCCCGGTTCCGGGTACGGGACCGCCTGGCTTCTCGGAGGGATGGAACCTGAAGCGTGTGCGCCCGCGACTGCCGAACCGGTCGGGCCGATGTTGACCGCTGGGCGATCCGCTCTGCCAGGTAGTCCGGGCCCAGGCCATGGAGGGCTTTATAAGCTAAAACCAAGACCTTGAATCTGATCCGGGAGGCAACGGGTAGCCAATGCAGCCGAGCCAGAACCGGGGTGATGCGGTCATAACGACACGCACCCACCACCAGTCTGGCCGCTGCATTTTGCACCCGCTGCAATCGCCGGAGGAGAGTCAAGGGCAACCCCATGTAGAGACCCCATGTAGTTGACAGATTTGGCAGTTGAGCCGCAAGAGTGGAGGGTGGTGGGGTCGCCAGGATGGACTGGTCACATCCCAATGCCAGTGAGGGCAGGTTTTGCCTGCTGCAGGAAGTCTTGGGAAGGGGAATTCCCACAAGCACCTGCTGGGACATTTCGGGACTTATGGGAGACCCCGGTGATTTGTGGGCATGAAGCACACGTTACATTAGAAATTGACCCTGTTTTATTTACCGTTCAAGAGACTGGGCAGGAGAGTGAATGCAAGAATCCTTTTCTTGTTAATTCAGGTAATAAAAATTGTTAAAAGAACAATCATCTTCGATCGTCAAGTCCATGGAAGAGTTGAATATCCATACTGAGAACCCTGAACCCACTCAGAATGATTCACTGCTGGAACCGGGTATGCATGATCTTGTAGGGCCTAATTCAAGGTGCACTTATAGTCTCTGCAAATACGAACTGAACCCTCCAGCTTCACTGGTGTTACAATCAGAGTTTCCCAAATCCCTGAAGCTGTGGATTCCAAAATACCCTGTGTCACCAAATGGTCCAGCTCCTCTTCTATTTATGGTTTTAAAGCAAATGGGTCAAAACGAGCCTTGATCCGTATCGGCTGTACCATAGGTTTCAGCCTGAGAGAAATTGGAGGCCCATTATATAAGCCCAAAGTCTCATCAAAAACTGCTGCAAATTCCTGGCAGATGGTCTCAAAATCTGCTCAAGATGAAACCTGATTTAGCCCAGAATCCCCGAAGCACACCAGACCCAGAAAGCTAGAAAAGGGGCCTTCCACCACTATCAGGTCCAGCTTTTTGGCAAACCCTTTATACTGGACCTTAAAGGTGCCCATTCCCTTGATTTTAATAACCTTCCTCTGAAAATCCCACAACTGGATTGGGGCCTGGCGAAGGGCTGCCCCCCCCCCATCTGGGCAAAGCTCTCTCATAGTTCTAGCAGAAATTATTGAAAATGAGGAGCCACTATCCAGCTCCATGGTGCAAGGGGGGCTTTCAATTTTAACCAGTACCCTAAGCTTGTTGGGGCCAGGGGGTGGCAGTTGCAATACACGTGCAAAAGACAGGGAATTTAGCTCCTCTTGCTCACGTGCCTTGTGGAATTGATGCTCCCAATTGCCCCCCTGTCGACTTAGAATGACAGACCCTGGAGATGTGGCCCATCCTCCTACAACGCCTACACACGACTTCATGAAAAGGACAGGCACAACGCTCATGCTTCTCTCCACAGCTGGCACAGATTCCTCGCGATGTGTCCCGGACCCTCTGGCCTGGCAGTGCCGATGCAGCTTGGGAGTGACTAGCAGTACGATGCATGTCCACCACCCCAATCCAGATTTACTGAGGAATGCAGGTCTTGTTGGGTGCAGTGAATTCTCTTCTTGAAGGGAACTCTGTTCTTTAATGTTTTTCTCATAGGCTGTCGTGAGTTTCAAAACCTCTGGCATAGACATAACCTCCTGGGTGAGCATCTTATATCTGAGACATTGGTCCCACACCCCCCACAATGAATCTTTCAGGCAGGCCAGAAAGAAGTCCAGTAGCCATGACTCAACTTCCAGATAAACTCACCTGGATGACTGAGAATCTTCACAGACATCTTTCAAGGAGGCATTTTTCTGAATTAGGATATCCACAGTGCATTACAATCTTACAAAGAGCTGCAATATAGTCGCTTACCGACTCATTAATTTGCTGGTCTCGCTGAGCAACTTAAAAAGGGCAATGATTCTTTGTTGGTTGTGGGGCGAGATGGCAAGACAAAGCCTGTCTCCGTTCATCAAACGTATAGATATCAATGTCCCTAGAAGCCATCAAACTCTCGAGCAAGGTAATGGTGGGAACACCCAGAACAGTCACCAGCAGTGCCCACTTCTTAGCCTCGTCAGTTACATCTTGCATAAGGATGTAGCCTTTGATCTTACGAAGCCATTCTGGCCACCCTACTTTGCAAGTATACTTCATCAGGATTTCACTAATCTTGATTTTTGTTCAGTATTCCATGTTTGCTTTGTCCAGTGTTGCTGCTGGATAGGCTCTCGCAAGGCAAGTCCAGTCTAGTCCAATTAATCAATCTTAATGAAGCTCTTTCTGGGCACTTGGAAGCTCCCATCTGACCCCTTAAGGTAAATTAAGTAACAGCTCTGAGGGAATCTAAATCTAAATTCCTCATATTCATATTTTTTCACCAGTGTGACTTCTTTGATGTGAACTTAGGTTACCGCTTTGACTGAAGCTCATTCCACATTCCATGCATTTAAATGGTTTCTCCCCTGTATGTGTTCTTTGATGGACACGAAGGACGCTTCTCAGACTGAAGTTCTTCCCACATTTCATACATTGAAACGGTTTGTCTCCTGTATGTGTTCTTTGATGGGAAGTAAGGGAACTGCTTTGACTGAAGCACTTTCCACATTCCATGCATTTAAATGGTTTCTCCCCTGTATGTTTTCTTTGATGGGTACTAAGGGCATTGCTGTGACTGAAGCTCTTTCCACATTCCATACATTCATAAGGTTTCTCCCCTGTATGTGTTCTTTGATGAGAACTAAGGGCATCCCTACGACTGAAGCTCTTTCTACATTCCATGCATTCGTATGGTTTCTCCCCTGTGTGAGTTATTTTATGGTTACTTAGGTAAGTGCTCTTGCTGAAGCTCTTTCCACATTCCATGCATTTAAATGGTTTCTCCCCTGTATGCGTTCTTTGATGGGAACTAAGGGCATCCCTACGACTGAAGCTCTTTCCACATTCCATGCATTCATATGGTTTCTCCCCTGTATGTGTTCTTTGATGAGAACTAAGGGCATCCCTACGACTGAAGCTCTTTCCACATTCCATGCATTCATATGGTTTCTCCCCTGTGTGAGTTCTTTTATGGGAATTAAGGCTAGTGCTATGTCTGAAGGTCATTCCACATTCCATGCATTCATGTGGTTTCACCCCTGTATGTATTCTTTTATGTGTACTTAGATGACTGCTATGACTGAAGGTCTTTCCACATTCCATGCATTTAAACGGTTTCTCCCCTGTATGTGTTTTTTTATGGGAACTTAGGTGACTGCTCTGGCTGAAACTCATTCCACATTCCATGCATTTAAATGGTTTCTCGCCTGTGTGAGTTCGTTGATGGGAACTAAGGCTATTGCTATGTCTGAAGCACTTTCCACATTCCATGCATTTAAATGGTTTCTCACCTGTGTGAGTTCGTTGATGGGAACTAAGGCTATGGCTATGTCTGAAGCACTTTCCACATTCCATGCATTCATATGGTTTCTCCCCTGTGTGAGTTCTTTTATGGGAATTAAGGCTAGTGCTATGTCTGAAGGTCATTCCACATTCCATGCATTCATGTGGTTTCACCCCTGTATGTATTCTTTTATGTGTACTTAGATGACTGCTATGACCGAAGGTCTTTCCACATTCCATGCATTTAAATGGTTTCTCCCCTGTATGTGTTTTTTTATGGGAACTTAGGTAACTGCTCTGGCTGAAACTCATTCCACATTCCATGCATTTAAATGGTTTCTCGCCTGTGTGAGTTCGTTGATGGGAACTAAGGCTATTGCTATGTCTGAAGCACTTTCCACATTCCATGCATTTAAATGGTTTCTCGCCTGTGTGAGTTCGTTGATGGGAACTAAGGCTATTGCTATGTCTGAAGCACTTTCCACATTCCATGCATTCATATGGTTTCTTCCCTATATGTGTTCTTAGATGAAAACTAAGGGTATCCTTACGTCTGAAGCTCTTTCCACATTCCATGCATTCATATGGTTTCTCCCCTGTGTGAGTTCTTTTATGCTTATTTAGGTAACTGCTCTGGCTGAAGCGCATTCCACATTCCATGCATTTAAATGGTTTCTCCCCTGTGTGAGTTTTTTGATGGAAATTAAGGTTACTGCTATGTCTGAAGTTCTTTCCACATTCCAAGCATTTATGTGGTTTCTTCCCTGTGTGAGTCCTTTGATGGGAATGAAGGCCACTGTTTTGACTGAAGCTCTTTCCACATTCAATGCATATATACGGTTTCTCCCCTGTGTGTGTTTTTTTATGGGAACTTAGGTGACTGCTCTGGCTGAAACTCATTCCACATTCCATGCATTTAAATGGCTTCTCGCCTGTGTGAGTTCGTTGATGGGAATTAAGGCTATTGCTATGTCTGAAGGTCATTCCACATTCCATGCATTCATGTGGTTTCACCCCTGTGTGTGTTCTTTTATGTCTACTTAGATGACTGCTATGACTGAAGGTCTTTCCACATTCCATGCATTTAAATGGTTTCTCCCCTCTATGTGTTCTTTGATGGGAACGAAGGCCACCGCTTTGACTAAAGCTCTTTCCACATTCCATGCATATATACGGTTTCTCCCCTGTGTGTGTTTTTTTATGGGAACTTAGGTGACTGCTCTGGCTGAAACTCATTCCACATTCCAAGCA
Organism: Phrynocephalus forsythii; assembly: GCA_029282475.1. Lineage (NCBI taxonomy): Eukaryota > Metazoa > Chordata > Lepidosauria > Squamata > Agamidae > Phrynocephalus > Phrynocephalus forsythii. The sequence continues at coordinate 13,076 of JAPFRF010000566.1, read as the reverse complement.
TTTAAATGGCTTCTCACCTGTGTGAGTTCTTTGATGGGAACTAAGGCTATTGCTATGTCTGAAGCTCTTTCCACATTCCATGCATTCATATGGTCTCTCCCCTGTGTTTCTTTTACGGCTACTTAGGTGAATGCTCTGATTGACGCTCATTCCGCATTCCATGCATTTATATCATTTCTCCACTGTGTGAGGTCTTTGATGGAAACAAAGGTTACTGCTGTCTGAAGCTCATTCCACATTCTGTGCATTTATGTGGTTTCTCCCGTGTGAGTTCTTTCATGGGAACTAAGAAAACTGCTCTAACTGAAGCTCTTTCCACATGCCATGCATTTATTTGTATGGTTTATCGTCAGTGTGAGTGTTTTTAATGTACATTAAGGACATTGCTCTGAATGAAGTTCTTTCTACATTCTTTGCACTCATAGTGTTTCTTCATGCTACCCATTTTTCAACGAGAACCAAGGTGGCTTTTCTGATCATGGCTCTTTCTGTTTTGCTTGCTTTTCAATTATTTGTCCCATGTGAGTTTTTAGATGTGAATGAACTTTGCGCTTTTGGGTGAAGCTCTCTATACTCTGCACTGATGTATACAATTTTTCCACTCTCAGAAGCTATTTGCAGTAAATATCATTCTCCTTCCTTGCTCCTGATGTTTTTTTTCCACCCTGACCATCAGAGGTTCATAAACATAAGTCCCCTGTGGTGAATTTTCCTGTGACCATGTCTGGCTTCCTTCCTGCCTTTTCCTTCTTTTGAGTGTCTATTTTTCCTTTTTCTGTTTCTCGCTTCGTTTTTCCAGTGGCAGATATAGGTTATCCTAAGTGTGATATTCCTGTATTTTACCTGATGGAGAAAAAAGAGTAAGCGTGAGCATACTAACCTGGGATCAAGGAATATTCTTTTTCTTGAATTGTCATGGAAAGGAAAGAACCCGGCAGTGACAAGGACAGCAGAAAAAGAAGGAAATCTCTATGGATCCAATGTAGTGCTATACTCTCAAGTCAAATCCAGAGGTTGTCTAATGAGAAAAATAAGTAAGGTAGAAAAGGCCATGAACAATATAACTACAGAAATGAATCAATGGACCATTAATAACTTCCGTTGTGCTGCGGTGCTTTTCCTTCTTCCTAGGAGCGGAGGTTCCCTCCATAGAGAAAGGGGAATATTCCATCTATGCAGGGCTCGTTAAGAGCAGGAGCTTCCAAAGGAAAATTCCTGAAGAGGGGGTACAGCTTCTGAGTTAGTTTGCAACTGTGGTGGCGGCTGCAAACTCCACAGAAAAGCCCCATTTTCTTCCCTGCGGTGGAAAGAAAGGCTGGTCTGCTTTTCCTTAGCTGTCGGCTTTGGAGAAAGAAGGGGGGACTGAAGAATCCGAAGAACTTAAAAGGGTTTGCGTCCAGTGAAGATCGGTGATAGATGACAGAAGAAGGCAGAAAGCTCTGGCAAGTTTCCAAGTACTGCTCCTGGACTTCTCATTTATTTTTAAACGAGTCACACTTTTGAAGGGTGGCTGGTAGTCAAGCTACGTTGTGATAATAATTTATGGACGGAGGGTTCATAGGAAACTTTCAGAATCCAGCAGAGCTTAATGTTGGATTATTTTGGAGAACTCACAGTGTTGCTCTGAAGAGGATTATTTAAACTGACAAAACTGAATCTGACAGAACTGAATCTGGGCTGATTGTTAACTGAGAGACACAGACTTGTTACAAAGCAGCATAATACTGTCTCAATGGAATATTTATATGTAATATCAGTATAACTCAGAGGGAATCGCTGAGAGAGAAGGAAAGCGTGGAGGGGTGAAAACTCAGTGGGACTGAGAGATAAAGTGGAGAAGTGAACAAGGTCTACCTGTTCCTCATGTCTACCTGTTCCTCGTGCAGGACCCGCCAGGCAGGCAGAAATCAGAAATTTAAATGCATGGATGAGGCGATGGTGTCGACAGGAGGGCTTTAGATTTGTCAGGAACTGGAGAACATTTTGGGACAAGCCAAACCTGTTCAGGAGGGATGGGTTGCGCTTGAATCATGATGGGACCAGATTGCTGGCAATCAACTTCAAAAAGGCTGCAGTGCAGCTTTTAAACTGATAACTGGGGGAAAGCCGACAGAAGCTGAGTGGCATCCGGTTCGGAACACCTCATCCTGGGGGAATGAGGTTGGAGAGGTTAGAGAATCACAAAGAGATGACATAGCAGGTATTAGCACTGGGAGAATAATGGAATGTGATAGTTTGTCTACTGAAAATAAAAGCTGTGGGAGGAAAAGAACAAAGCAGCACTATACAGGTGCTTCTACGCCAATGCTCGAAGCCTCCGAGCAAAGATGGGAGAACTTGAACATTTGGCAGCTAGGGATAACATAGATATAATACCCATAACAGAAACCTGGTGGAATGCGGAGAACCAGTGGGATACAGCAATCCCAGGCTATAAACTCTATAGAAGGGATAGAGAGGGGCGGGTTGGAGGGGGAGTGGCCATCTATGTCAAAGAAGGGGTAAAATCCAGCAGAATGGAGATTGACAGAGGGTCCACCATAGAATCTCTGTGGGTTAAACTACCAGGTCCAAGGAGTGATGTGATAGTTGGAGTATTCTATCGTCCACCAGATCAAAAACTTGAGGGGGGCCTTCAAATGAGGAGAGAAATCATGGAGGTATCTAAGACGGATAGGATAGTAATCATGGGGGACTTCAATTATCCCCACATTGACTGGGCCAATGCCACCATGGTTAACGAGTGGAGTTAGAGAGGCTCTTAAGCGCAAGGAGAGGTCTTTCTATAAATGGAAATCCTCCCCAAATGAGGAAAATAAAAAGGAACACAAACTCTAGCAAAAGAAATGTAAGAAGATGATAAGAGAGGCAAAGAAAGATTTTGAGGAACGCATGAAGGTGTCTACCCAATGTATGGCAGCGGTGAAGAAGGCCAATTCCATGCTAGGGATTATCAAAAAGGGGATTATAAATAAAACAGCCAACATTATAATACCATTATACAAAACAATAGTAAGGCCCCACCTGGATAATTGTGTACAATTCTGGTCACCACATCTCAAGAAAGAGATATCTAGTCTCGTGCGCTCCCAGACGCATCTGATGGGGCCACTGTGAGATACAGGAAGCTGGACTAGATGGGCTATTGGCCTGATCCAGCATGTCTCCTGATACCACTCCCCTGCATCTGGCCCTTGAAGTACCCCAGTTTTAAGCCTGGAGATTACACATCTCCCTCATGGTTTGTAACCTGTGATGGACTTTTCCTCCAGGAATCTGTCCAATCCGCTTTTGAAGGCACCCAGGCCAGATGCCATCACCACATCCTGTGGCAGGGAGTTTCACAGACTAACAACGCACTGGGTGAAAAATATTTTCTTTTGTCTGTTCTTACTCTCCCAGCCCTCAGTTTGAGTGGATGTCCACTAGTTCTGGTATTTTGTGAGAGGGAGAAGAGCTTCCCTCTATCCACTTTACTCATGTCCTGCATTATTTTGTATATCTCAATCATATCCCCCCTCAGGCAGGCGCCTTTTTTCCAAACTAAAGAGCCCCAAATGTTTTAGCCTTTCCTCATAAGGGAGGTGCCCCAGCCCAGTAATCATTTTAGTCGCTCTCTTCCGCACCTTTCCCAGTTCCACTATGTCTTTCTTGAGATGTGGTGACCAGAAATGTACCCAATACTCCAGGTGGGGCCTTACTATTGTTTTGTATAATGGCATTATAATGTTGGCTGTTTTATTTTCAATCCCCTTTTTGATAATCCCTAGCATGGAATTGGCCTTCTTCACCGCTGCAACACATTGGGGAGACACCTTCATGGAGCTGTCCACCAACATACCAAGATCTCTTTCCTGATCCGTCATGGATACCTCAGAGCCCATGAGTTGATAGATAAAGTTTTGATTTTTTGCCCCAATATGCATTACTTTACATTTGGCTACATTAAATCACATTTGCCATTTCGCAGCCCATTCCCCCAGTTTGGAGAGATCCTTCTGGAGCTCTTCACAATCTTCTCTGGTTTTTACCACACGGAAAAGTTTTGTGTCATCTGCAAACTTGGCCACCTCACTGTTTATCCCTGTCTCCAGGTCATTTATGAACAGAGTGAAAAGCACCGGTCCCAGGACAGATCCCTGGGGCACACCACTTTTCCCCTCTCTCCATTGTGAAAATTGCCCATTGACACCTTGTGAGAGAGGAAGCAAAGAAGAAAGTCTGGAACAGAGTGTGCCATCTGGAGGAATTGAAGAGTGTGAAAAGGGTTTGCTGAAAATGAGTATGCGGGAAGAACATAGCAAGAATAGTCTGAGGGTGGAAAGAAGGAGAAAAGAGATGAGTATGTGGTGGATAAGGAAGAAAAACACGAGGAGGTGGGTGCGTGCGCGCGGGAGAAAGAGGCCTTATGGGTAGCGGATGATGACAGTTGGAAGGACGGGGAAGAACAGCAGGAGTTAGGAAATGACAGTTGGGGAAAACGGACAAGGGAGAGAGAGATACGGAAAGAGGAGACTAAAGTAAGGAGGAGGTTTGAGAGATCAGAAGAATTCCAATGGTCTGTTCATGTTAGACCCCTCCGTTGGCCTGAAACCTCTGAGAGGTTCAGAAGAGAATGGAGGAGCGAGAGATCTCCAAACCCGGAGGCTCAATGGGCTCGCCATCCATGTTGCGGGACCCAATGTATGGGTCAGGGTATGAACACTCGCCCTTATTTCTAAAGTCTGCCAGTTTTGATGTTCCTGTTGTAAATGTTATTTATGAAGAACCTATAGAATCTGTGCAAAAGGCATGACCCCGGTTAACACCACATTTCATTGATCCTGTTCTGTCAGTTCCAGAGTTGTTGTTAAATAAAAACCCTTTTGATTTCACTACTCAAGATGTCCTGAAAGTGATTATTCACTCGGAACCGGGTGTGTAAACAGATGAACCTTCATACACCTACTCTTTGTTTCCTGGATCTCAACCAGTTCTCAATCCATAAGAGGACCTGCCCTCTTATCCCCTGACTGTGCAATTTTCTCAGCAGCCTTTGGTGAGGGACTGTGTCAAAAGCCTTTTGAAAATCCAGATAGACTATATCCACTGGTTCACCCAAATCCACATGCCTGTTGACCTTTTAAAAAATTCTAAAAGATTTGTCAGACAAAATTTACCCTTACAGAACCCATGCTGATTTTCTCTCAGCAAGGTTTGCTCTTCTATGTGTTTTAAGATTTTCTCTTGGATGAGGCTTTCCACCATCTTCCCTGGGACAGGGCCTGTAGTTTCCCGGGTCTCCCCTCCTTCCTTTTTAAAAAACTGGCCTGTAGTTTCCCGGGTCTCCCCTCCTTCCTTTTTAAAAAATTGGTGTGACATCCACTATCCTCCAGTCCTCCGGCACTGTGGCCGTTTTAAGAGACAATTTGCATATTACCCTCCTCTCAAGGCTTCTGAGCTCTGCCTGCCTGGCGGGTCCTGCACAAGGAACAGGTAGCACTTCTGAAAACACTACATTGGAAGTCCAGGACTTCAATCTTCTTCCCAACAACCTGAATCTGGCTTCCAAAACTGACCGCTTAGCCTTCCCGACATCATTGATACCAACGTGTACCATGACCACTGGCTCCTTTCCAGTTCTCTCTAACAAGCTATCTAGATTTCTCGTGATGTCTGCAACCTTTGCACCTGGCAGACAAGTGACCATACGGTTATCATGCTCATCACAAATCCATCCCTCTGTATTTCTAATCATAGAGACAGGGCTTCTCTCCTGCAGCCTGTTCATCTACATGCCCTTCATCCTGTATCTCATCAATTGTGATGAGAGATCCTCAGGTGGAACCAGTTGTTTCTCTGTGCATGCATCATGAGGTGTGATGAGGGAAAGAGCGTCAAATTGATTGTGAAATATGAGACTCTCTGAGCGATTCCTTGGCCTTCTTCTCCTTTGAGTCACATTCCTCCACACATTTATCTCCTGCGTTGGGGAAGTGACTTCATCCTCAGAAGTGTGCCCTGTCTCTTCTTTGACCTGGATACTCTGTTCCGCTCTGTCCAAGAACAGCTCAAGTGTCTTTAATATGTTGCTGGTTTGATATGTGGGTCTCTAGCTGCTGGACCTCCTCTTCTAATAGTGCAACCAGCTTGCACTTGCAGCAAGTGTAGTTCTCAGTGCTATTCGTGAAGATGACAAACATGGCACAAGTGTTACAGGTAACTACAGATGCTCCCTCAGACTCGATTTTAATGAGTGCAGTATTCTGGGCCTTGAAAAAGTTATAGTTTTACTAGCTACTGATCTAGAAATAATAATCTAAAACTATTTTTCCTTTGATGTTAAAATGAAATATAAAACAGTTTAAGTTAGCAGAGGCAGAGGTAAAACTGCCCTAGTTGAATTGCTCCAACCCAGAAACTTAGCAGTGCTCACTATGAATACATAGCTGTGCCCCATCCTTGGTATTAAGAAGAGATTTTCAACTAAACTTGACAAGGGGGTGGAAATCAAGATATCTACTTGGTGAATACATTTAACTAAGGGAGAGAGGAATACAAATATTTAGGTACACTTCTCATTGGGAGTTCCATTAGGAGACTGGATTGTAAATATCTCTAGTGACTGATTATATTTACTTCCCATCTGAAGTCTGGATTATAATACCTCAGTCGGGAGGGCGGATTATAAATACCCCCCATCCAGGGGGCAGATTACAAATACTTCATCGGGAGGTTGGATTAGGAGTCTGGATTATAAATATTTCCAGTGAAAAGACAGATTATAAATACACCCAATGGACTACAAAAACCCGTGTTAGCTTTTCATGTGGAATTTGGATTGCAAATACCTCCATCAGGAGGGTAGATTATAAATATTCCATGGGAAGGCTGAAATAGAAACAAAATTAGAGGAACAATTGTACACAGGACAATATATAACTTTTACTATCTACTTATGCAGACCCGACAGATTGCTGCAAGTATAACTGTGCCCCATCCTTGGCATCAAGAGGGATATTTCTTTATCTAACTGACTAACTGTCTGATAAGGGGGGGAGCTAAGATTTCTCTTTGGTGATCACATTCAATTAATTTCATTTTGATACGTAGAACTGCTGTTTATATTATTACTGATTATTAAGTAATTAGTTTAACCATCAAATTGTAAGGAAAACAAGTTTAGAAATATATTAAGGGCTCTGATGGTATTTAAATCATGAACTGCATTGGGTAAAGCTTGGTAAAGGGGCAGATATTAAGAGGCAGGAAAAGTGTTGAACTTACATTTTGTGTGTTAATGAGGGATTAAGAGAAATTCTATATAACTCTTTAGAAATAAGTTTAGCTTACTTTAACACAAGAGATATAACTAATAGCCGCAACAAATTAAGGATGAGCATGGGATTACTGAAGGGAGCCAAAAAGCAAGGCTCGGCACCATCATCTACAGGTAACGGCCCAGTCCAGGAGAAAACACTAACAGAACTGATGGCCAAGGAGGCAGTTAAAGAACAAGCAGAACTGAAAATAAGCCAACAGTGGACTGAAGATAAATTAGATGCAGTGCATAACAAAATTGATGAAGTGGCCCAACAAATGGAACACCAAATGAAAAACATAAGTGAACAACTGGCAGAATCTAATCAAAAAATAGTTGTGAAATAACTAACTTGAGAGAAGAAAAAAGAAATGCACAGGAAGCAATGAAAAAATCTGGTTCCTCTTTAATAATCTCTTGCCTTTCATTATCATCTAATGGTCCAGTGGCCTTCCTTCCTAGTTAGGTTCTTACTTCTAATGTACTTGTATAAAACAATAGTAAGGCCAAACCTAGAGTATTCTGTACAATTCTGGTCGCCATAGAGAAACTGGAAAAGGAGCAAAAGAGATTGTCTAAAATAATTACTGAGCTGAGGGACCTCCCTTATGAGGAAATCCTAAAACATTTGGGGCTCTTCAAAAGGGGATGGGACAGATTTCTGAAAGAAAAGTCCATCACAGGTTACAAACCATGATGGGGATGTGTCATCTCCAGGCTTAAAACCAGGGTTTTAAGATTTTTTTAAATCTTAAAAAAATCTTTTTAATATATTTTAAATACCTGTTTCAAGATAACCAGAGGCTCAATGTAAAGAACAAAATTTTAAAAATAAATTAAACAGAAAAATGATACACTACATGGACAGCAGAGGAGAAATCTAGATGGAAAGCATAATTCAACAGGGGCATGGATGAAATTGGGAGAAATTAAGAAAGAAACCAAAGGCTTGATTTTTTTGCCTGCACATGAACAAATCAATGTGAAAGCTAAGATTCAAGGAATTAGTCTCTAACTGCACAAGTTGACTCTGCCGAGAAAAAGATGAAATTGCCCCACACATCATTTGGACATGTCCCAAGATTGCACAAATGATTACAAAAACAGACATGACAGAGTGGCAAAATTAGTGCACTCGTCATTATGGCAAAAAAAAAAAACTTTTTCTTGACAGCTTCCAAAAACTCATGGGAACAACATGTAGAGAAGGTGTCAGAAAATGACAAAGTCAAGATTTTGTGAGATTTCCAGATCGAAACTGATAAGAGACCCTTGAACGTAACACACCAGATAAATATAATGTCTGGATCATTGACACTGCAATTCCAGAGGATGCTAGAGTTGAAGCTAAAGAATTCAAAAAACTAACAAAATACAGAGAGATCTGGTAACTGGAACTCCCTGCTTTGGCATGAAACATACTTCAGTGGTCCCTGTAATCATTGTGATAATGTCAAAAGCTATTACAAGCAGCTGGAGATCTCAGAAATGACACCATGCATACTGGCCTGGTATTTAAGAGATACTTAGGATTTGTTGAAACTGTTATATAACACAACCCAACATTTGTATAATTTACAACATTTGTATAATTTACAACAGCTCACCTACCTTTGAAATGTTGGAGGATTTTGATTAATCCCCTTTAGTATGGAGAAAGTAAGTTGAGATCAGAACACCTGCACCCTTTCCTTGGAGAAAAGAAAAAACCAATCAGTCTGGAGGCTTTTTGGATAAAGGAAACCACACCCTTTTCAGAAGGAGGGAAGAGAAGCGTGCACACACACACACACACACACACACACACACACACACACAGAGAGAGAGAGAGAGAGAGAGAGAGAGAGAGAGAGAGAGAGAGAGAAAAGGGGGTGGAGAGAAAGGAGGACTGGAAGATGGAGGGAGACGAAGGGGAAGATGCCCGGAGGGAGTTGAGGAGCGAGGGAAACCAGTGGAGACATTAGTTTTAGGTCCTCTATTGGGGGCCCATCATTGGAGAGCCAGGGATGCTCTTGTGGGAGGCCAGCGAGGGTCCTCTGTGGCCAGGAAGGCCTCCCAGGCTCTTTCAAGGCCACTTCTTTCTTCCCTTCGGCTCTTGACTGGTTGGCCCTTGGAGGCCTTTCCCTTCCTGGAGCCCGGAGGAGAATCAGGGACAGAGGCTGCCTAGTGGTCTCAGCTGCTCCCCAAGGGCAGATCTGAGCCCACCAGGGCTCAGATCTGTTCCATTGGGATCCAGCGGGAAGTGGGCTGGTGAGGAGGTGGGGCTCTCTGGGTCACCAATGGGGGTGGGAATGACAGTCTCTCTCCAACCCCCAGCTTCTCCTTCCCCAAGGCCCCCTGGGAGCCACTGGCAATCCAGATGGGGCGGAGGAGCCCTCATGGCCCAACACCACCCCTCCAGCCCCACATCCCATGGCGTCCCCTTGGCCCCCGTTCCCACCCCACACCCCAGTTATGCCCCTCAGGATGGCTCACCACCTTACAGCGCCTGAGACCCTAGAGATGGGAGGAAGGAGGGACCCTCTTCTCATTTCCAATTCCAGTTGGGAGGGACACCAAGAAGACGTGTCCACAAAAACTTTCATTAAAATATAATAATAGCCTTTAAGGGGCCACAACTTTTTGTCTTTTCTTTTCTTTGATTTTTGCCTAGAATTCTTGCACAGACTAACAACTCTTTCTAAGAAGAAGCAAATCTCTCTCTACACCTTTTCTAGCTCTAGTTTTCCCCCCTCCATCTGGCTGCCGCAATCCAGGGGTCCTTCAATTAAGCAACTCTACTTTACCAGGCTTGTTCTTCTAGTGGCCAGGATCTGGATTGAAGAACCAACAAATTGGCTCTCTGGTATAATTTACAGTCTGAACTGGTACATTCTCAATTAAGAGAATTTACAGTCTGAACTGGATGTTCTCAAACCTGTGCCTGCAAAGTCGTGCTATGCCATGCTAATGACAAACAACTAGAAGAGATGCATGCAGGTTGAATAATGTCTTTGATGATCCAACCTGCTTTTGTTTTAATTGTTTTCATTCCTTTTTAGATGGATCAACAGGAGTTTTACAAAATTAAAATTCCAGAGAAGCTCTTACAACAGTGCTTTCAATTTCACATCTTGAATGTTTCGTGTTCAAGTGGCATGTAATGCACATAAATGTTCTTATTAAATCAAAATCTCATAAGTCATTATGAAATCTAACTGAACCCTCACACCACTATGGAACTTTCTAGCCATTATGGAACAACATTTATCGGACGTCCTTACCGAATCTTAACAACCGACTACATCCAGTTAATTCCTTGGTGCTGCTTGTGATCCAAAGAAACCAAAAGATCTCTCTCCTCTGCCTCGCAGGTGTTGCCGGGATCTGGACTTGGGACTCTTTGCTTCTGGTCAAGAGAAAAGTCAAAAGAGATCATGGAATCATAGGAGTTGAAAGAAACCTCAAAGGGTTATCCATTCCAACCCCCTGGCATGCAGGAATACCCGTCAAAGAACCCCAATCTCATTCACTCTCCTCCAAGAGAAAATGAAAACATATCCGTCAAACTGGGACCAAAAACTTCTCTTTAACAAAACCTGCCAACCCAGGGAGGGAGGACGCCACCCTTCCGCTCCTGCAGGTGATCCTCAATGAGGAGATCCAGATGGGTCGGTTTTCCCTAATTCAAATGGGATTATCAGGCTGAGAAGAAGGGAATCAAGAATCTCCTGAACATTCCCTGAAAAGCAAAATGGGGACGTCTTGGTGCTTGAGCTGAAACAGGAGCCCGGAAGACCTTCTACATCCCAGCGAAGGAGTCCCATTCAACCCTCTCCTTCCTCTGCCCCTTCTTGGCCACTAAATCCCCTTTCTTGCACACCTCTGACAGTGACCCCCCTCCTCTCTATGCAACCCCCTCAGGCACATTGACCAACCAGGGACCCCTTTGCACTTATATAAAAAAACATTTTTCAGAGAGGGGGCCTGGATATCTTGAAGGGTAAATATAGCAATGGGGAAACAATGGGGGGAGAAGAGCCCCGTGGTTTCTTCTTGTGCCCCCCACCCCTCTTTTATTCCAGCCACCGGTGCCTGCAGGATTCAGGGTGGGGGGAAGGCGGGAAAACGCGAGGAAAACCCCAGGATGAGAGACACACAGACGCCCCACTGCCCTCTCCCAAAGGGGAACCCCCCCCCCGCGGATCACGGCTGCCCTGGTGTGTGTGTGGCCCCCATCCACCAACCCACAACCCACTCCCTCCAAGTCTCCTCCAGGACGAGGCACCGAAGATTCCTCCCCCCCCTCAATATATATACACACACACACACACACACCGTCCCCTTTCCTCCCACACACCCTTCTCCGCTCACCTGAGAAAAAGAGGAGGCACCGCAGGAGAGACCGGAAGGGGTCCTCCTGGAGGAGGAAGGGGGAAGGGAGACCCTCTAGGCATGAGACTGCCTCTCTATCACCACTTGCCCCTCCTCTCTTCTCCCTCCCCCCAACCCCCCCAACGAAGATCCCTCCCCCCTCAATAGATAGATAGATAGATAGATAGATAGATTTCCCCCCTTCTTGCGAGGAAAAGCAAGAGGAAAACCCCAGGATGAGAGACACACACAGACGCCCCGCTGCCCTCTCCCAAAGGGACAAACCCCCCCCCCCCGGATCACGACTGCCCTCATTCTCTCCCTTCAAGGACAGGCTTGGACCCTCCCAAGGCGGCCCCCATCTAGCCCCCAAACCCCACAACCCCCACCCCCCACTCCCTCCCTCCAAGTCTCCTCCAGGACGAGACACCGAAGATTCCCCCCCCCCTCAATTATATATATATATATCCACCCTCCCCTTTCCTCCCCCAAACCAGGTCCCTCCCCACGCAACACACACACGCCCAGCCCTTCTCCGCTCACCCGCCACACCAGGTTTCCCCCCACACACACACACACACACACACACACACACACACACACACACACGCCCCCAGCCCTTCTCCGCTCACCCCCGCCGCCGCCGCCTGAGAAAAAGAGGAGGCGCCGCCAAGAGAGACCGTCCTGGTGGAGGAGGAAGGGGGGAAGGGAGACCCTCTAGGCATGAGGCTGCCTCTCTATCACCACTTGCCCCTCCTCCTCCGCAGGTGGACCTTCTAGGAATGACACCGCCTCTCTCGCTGGTCCGTCTGTCTCCTCCGCGACCCCGCCCGCCTTCCCTTCTCCCAGCATTCCTCGCGAGGAGTGGGGAGGCCATAGAGAGGGGCCCGCTCTAGAGTGCCCTAATGGGAGGCGGAAGTGGGAGCGTCGCCGCTCTGGCCCTCGGACTCTACGGTTTCCCCTCCTTGTTCTTCCCGCCTTTCTTTCCCTCCTCGGGACTCCGGGAAGGAGGAGGTGTGTGTGTGTGTGTGATTGTGTGTGTGTGATTGTGTGATGGTTTTGGGGGGATTGGACTCAGCGAAGGACCCCGTTTCCCAAAGGGGACCCCGCGGGAGGGAAGGAGGAGGGGGAGGAAGAGGTGTGTGTGTGTGTGTGTGTGTGTGTGTGTGTGTGTGTGTGTGTGTGTGTGTGTGTGTGTGTGTGTGTGTGTGTGTGTCCAAAGGAGACCCCACGGGAGGGGGGAAGGGAGGGGCTTCCTCCTTGGGGGAGGGGGAGATTCCTAAGGAATGCATATTAACCCCTTCCCTCCCGCGGAACTGGACCCCCTCCCCCCAAAAGAAAAACAACATTTATTTAAAGACGGGGGTGGAAATCTTCCCATCAGGGGCGCCTGGCTCCCCTGCTTCCTCCTCGCGACCAGGAG